>CM033650.1:19382379-19667706 GCA_019512145.1 Engystomops pustulosus | reverse complement strand
TGCAGGCAGCATGTTATAGAGCAGGAGGAGATAAGCAGATTGTACATTGTGTCCTATCTGCAGGCAGCATGTTATAGAGCAGGAGGAGCTGAGCAGATTGTACATAGTGTCCTATCTGCAGGCAGCATGTTATAGAGCAGGAGGAGCTGAGCAGATTGTACATAGTGTCCTACCTGCAGGCAGCATGTTATAGAGCAGGAGGAGCTGAGCAGATTGTACATGCATAGTGTCCTAGCTGCAGGTAGTATGTTATAGAGCAGGATGAGATTCGCTAAGGAGTGTAACATTTTCTATATATTAGAAACCTAATAATTATTGATGCAGTAATAAGGATTTTGTTTCTGTCTCAGCTTTTCCCGGTGTCGCCTCGTGTCTAGTGGACGCTTTGTGGAGACTTGGAAGGAAAGAAGAAGCCGCGTGTCAGTGGAGGATGTTCCAGAGCAACAAGGACAAATTACACCAGCAGTGGGAGGTGATCAGAGGGTGAGCGGATGTTTAGATCGGGGGAAGCGCTGCCGGACCCTCCTGACCGCTGTCCTGGAGATCAGGGGGAAGCGCTGCCGGACCCTCCTGACCGCTGTCCTGGAGATCAGGGGGAAGCGCTGCCGGACCCTCCTGACCAGATAGATAGATAGATAGATAGATAGATAGATAGATATGAGATAGATGATAGATAGATAGATAGATAGATAGATATAGAGAGATAGATAGATATGAGATAGATAGATAGAGATAGATAGATATGAGATAGATAGATATGTGATAGATAGAGATAGATAGATAGATAGATAGATAGATAGATAGATAGATAGATAGATAGATAGATATGAGATAGATAAAAATGTAAAAATCCTATACTCACCTCTGGCTCCCGCGTCTTCTTTCTTCTTGTGGCTGTCGGACAGGAAAAGGTGTGCGGCCGCGTGATGACGTCATCATGCGGCCGTGCATGCAGGTTCAAAGAGCGTTGTGCGCCGGGGTGGTTTTCTGGCCATATCGCTCCACCTGCAATAATAGCGCTCGAGCGGCCGTTTCCAGGCGCATCGAGCACTACACTGTGACGGGCAGGAGCTTCCTGTCCGGATGGACGGCGGCCCCTGCCCGACCGCCGAAGGCCGCGGCCAGATGCGACGGGGGCCGCATAGAAACGGTCCACGGGCCATAGTTTGGGGACCCCTGGCATAATTAGTAATTAGTAGACATAACATAGTAAATGGTAAAAACTAGTAATTAGAGATGAGCGAACATGCTCGTCCGAGCTTGATGCTCGGTCGAGCATTAGGGTACTCGAGACGGCTCGTTGCTCGGACGAGTATTTCCCCTGCTCGAGATCGAGCATTTAATTAAAAAAAACACAGTGAAGAACAATGAAGAATAGAATAAAAACAGTGAACACAGGATCATTTAAGATAAAAACACAGTGCAGAACACAGTGCCGAACATCTGTAATCTATTCTGCACTGTGTTCTGCACTGCTTTGCAAGATGAGTTTGAGCTATAAAATGAAATACAGCTAAAAAGTAGGCATGGAGGAGCGTGAAGGGTGTGTGTCCTGCAACCAGAAATTTGCTCAGACTATAATGAAATTCTAGATCTGGCATAGAACTACCTCCTGGAAGATACGGTGGTTGACAGGGGGCGGGGTTCACATCATGGGCTGGTGCACCAATCACAGCCAATATATTAATGCATGGCTTTATCTTGATTTATTTACTATGCTTCCTGTGCCATGACCAAAAAAAAGGGAAACACACCCCATAAATGCTGTATGTATAATCTGATGTGTATAAGAGGTATCTGGAAATGAAATAACTACATCGGAAATAATTGAAAATGTTCCATTTGGAGCCGAGACTAACTGTTTAAAAGAAAGTTGGCAAGATATCATATTTTGTTGGCACTCAGTCTTTGTATTTAGTCTATAGCTCCAGGAGAAGATCAGGAAATATCATCTACAAAATAATTTTGATATTTTATTTCATTATTTAGTGTCATTTAAAAAAATTATATATACTCATTTTCTTGCTTTATTTTCACATTTTTAATTTAAATATTTAAAGAGTTTATACCAATGTCTATCCTCCTCTTTAAGAGAAAAAGAAGCATAAGTATAGGTTCCGAGGGGGGGGGTTCTGTCCTTCTTGACAGTATTGACATTATAGAGTTGCAGGCAGTGTTATGTTTTGCACGTGGAGATCTGTGTATTCTTACCTTTTTGTTTGTTGTAAGTATTAACACAACTGTGAAAAGGGAAGAGTCTTTCAGCCTGAAGAGCTTTCTGCTCTCTGCACTGCACTTCACAGCCCCTCCCCTCTGCTAAGAGTAGTATTTGTATCAGGATTTTGGTTGGATACTTACAACTGTCACTCATGGCAGATGGGAGGAGCTGAGGAACAGTTCATTGCAAAGCGCAGAAAGCTCTTCAGTCTGAAACTCCCACCCAGAGCACTTGTAGGAGCAGGATAAAAAGTTCACTTTTCACAGTCCTGCTGTTACTTAACTACACACTTAAAGGTCTCCAGGCAATCCGATGTGAAAATTCGCTACTTTCCCAAGTACTCGGTATCGACAATCCAAGAGTGCACTGCCAGGATTAATGTGGCAACAGCACATGTGGTTTTGCCAGGAGAATTTCAAAAATTTACACCCACAATCAGTGCTGGATGTTACCTGCGAGGGGAGAGAGCTGAACCCAAACCCCAACTTCTGGATGAGTTTGGGGAAATAAGACTACACTGTTTAGCACAAAACCAAACATTGTCTGTCCATCACTGTTAATGGCATTGAATTAGACAAAATCTGGTGCAGTATAGGGCCCCATGCACATTAATGTATCGGGCTGTTGATATGAATAATTTGTGGCCACATCTGGGTCATCAGGTCACTGTGCGGTGAGCAAATGCTGCCTCACTGCACCATGAACGCACTAGACATGTCCTATATTTTGCTGCATTATAATTTTGCCACTAAGCTTTCAATGGAAAGGGGAAAGGTGAGGAACGCTCACCCCTCATTCCTCCTGCACGGGGCTGTATGCTTACCCAGGCCATACATTTATATGCACAAGGCCTAAGACTGACGGTCTTTGACCATTTTAGTAAACATAACTCACTCACTGTTATTTAAGGAGAAGTACTAGACCGATGCCTTTCCCTTTTAATTTCTTTAAATTCTCATCATATACTCCGCTGAGAACATGTATTAGACATATCTGACAGGATCAAAGGTATTGGATCCTCTGTACCACCGCGGACAATGATGCAAGCCGACACCTGTGACCGGAGCCTAAGCGGTACCCGGTTTTCACCAGGGCAAAGCAGGTTGGATTTGTTGCAACGTGGTACCACCAGGTTGTTCCACAGGCACTACTTTGTCTGCAGTGGTGGCCAAGGCTTAGTGCAGAAGCTTAAGGCAAACTCGAGGTCAGGGACAGGCAGGAGGTCAAGACAGGCACCACAGGATCAGAGTCGGGGATGTAGCAATAGGTCAGGACAGGCAGCACGGGATCAGAGTCAGGAACGGAATCGTGGTCACAACGGGAAATCAGGATAATCGCAGAGGGCTTGGAATACAGCTTTCTCTTAGGCATAGATGCACAAAGATCTGGCAAGGGTCACAGGAAGAGGTTGAGCATCTATAGGTTGTCAGATGGCCAGCGCCAATTAGCGGTGCGTTGACCCTTTAAATTTCAGACGGCCGGAGGGTGCGTGCCCTAGAAAGTGGGAACACGCATGCCGAAGCGAGGAGACCGTCGCTGGAGCATGGCTAGGTAAGTGAGGCTGCCGCCGAGAGGGGGGAAACGGAGGCACACGGGTGCGCCTGCGACCCAAAACATGGGTCGCACGAGCCCCAGGGACAATATCGTTGTCATTCTTAGTTCTTTTTGGGATGTTCCTTTAAGTAATTTTCATTAACTTGTATCTCCTCCTATGTGCTGCAATCAGTGTTGCCATCCGCAGTCATTCCCCATAAATACTATGTATTCTTACAGTCCGATAAATACAATTCATAGACAAATTGTAAGACGTTAAAGTTACATTTTATACTCCTGTGCGCACATTTTTAGATAGAGATAGAGACGATACACCGAAGAGATTAATAGTTATTCTTCTTTCCTCCACCTGTGCACTTTTGACAGTTTTCATACATCTTTGGATCGGGAACTAAACTAAAATCTGACATGCTCTATTATACATTAAAAAATGTTCATACTGCACAGATCAAATAAAATCTATTATTAATTCATGAAGGCTGAAGCTTGTCCAAAATGGAATATATTGCTCGGAACAGAATTCAATTTAACTTTCTCTGACTAATCTGGTGAAGTACAGAAATATTTCCTTAATATTGTACAGTGTGGCGGTTATACTTGTACCAATAAGTCATTGCAGCTGCCTCCGCTCCGTGTGAGTGATGTGCATGGATGTATACAATTAGATTTATAAAGCCCACATTGCAATGTATGAGCTGTTCTCTAATGTATATTAAACATCTGGGTACAATCCATTCATTTGCAAAGGTTAAGAGTTAAAGTCATTTCAATGGAAGGTTTAATAAAGAATGGCCCATGTCTATTCCTGCAGGGGAAATGCTGTGTTCTGTTTTATGGCTTTGTGTAATGCACAAAAATGCCATAAATAATACATGTACGAATATCTGAATTAAATTTTTCTTTTGGTATTTTTTTTAATTGATCGTAATTGAACATTTAACAAAATGTTCCTTGAATTTAAAATATTTATGTTGCCATAACCCCTTAACAACATGTTAAGGTTGCATTGGGGAGAATTAGGGGCTGAATCTCCTTTATACAAGGCAGGTGTCTGCTGTAGATTAGTGCTGCTTGATGCGGGTTTAGCATCAGCTCCTATAGAGAAATGAGTACAGCTACAAGGCGGGTGTCTGCTGTATTAGGTTATATTAACACGGCCATTTGGGGCAGTATATAGGGCGTATCTTCTTTGGCCGTATATTTTTCCCCCAGCAGACACCAGACACCTGCCCTGTAGCCGTACCCATTGGTAGTCAATAGCCATTACCCCATGAGATCCGGTTGAAGCGGTTGTCAATCATTGCCAAAATTGCAATTGCCAAGTGTCATCTCTGTATAGGTGCTGAGGCTGAAGGCAATGGGTGCACAGCGCTGCACGGGAGCGGTACGGAGGAGCACACATGCGGCACCATACTGTTCTGTACCTGGGGAAAAGATAGGACATGTCCTATGCTTCCCTGTAATACAGCGATGTGCACCATACATTGCTACGGAGAGGGCAGGGGTGAGCAGCGCTTATCCCCTCCTCCTCTCGCCGAGACCAACTTTTCCTCGCCGTTCTACGGTACGGCGGGCACATTGCTCGTGAGAATGTAGCCTAAGACAGCGATTAGTGCTGCTTGGTGTGGGTTTAGCATCAGCACCTATACAGAGATGACACATGGGTGCCTCTCGGAGGCTCCTGTTGGGAGGGTGCAATAGGGAATTAGTATATTTGTCAGCACCTGTCCAGCCACCGTGCAACCACAACCAGGCTTGACGCTAGCTTTCAGACTAGCTAAGTTGTGGCCCTGATTAAAGCAGATAAACCGAGGGTGGACCCACTATCAGGAACCTAACTGACGGTCCCTGAGTGACCCTACAAGATGACAGGAAAACCTACTTTATCTGCCAGCTGCTGGATGGTGAAGTGAACAGGTAACCGGAATACAGATATAGGTCAGTGATCACACTGGTAACAGAAACCGACACTAGACAGACAGGAAGGTGGGGTCACACTGGGAGATAAACGGTACTGAGGGACAAACAACAGATACAGACAGACAAATGGAGTCAAACAAACCGGGTCCAAAGCAAGATGGCGGCAAATGTACAGAATTGTATAGCAAATAGAATGGTCAGTAGGCAGAATAGCAAGAAACGCAATGGCAAGAGCACTAGATACACAGATAGACTGAATAACTAGCAGCCAATGAAGGGTTGGGCAGAATATAAGGCAGTAATGGACACTACCTGGGTCAGCCATCCATCACTCAAACCACAGCTGCAAACAAAATGAGTACAAAGACACGCCCAGCTTTCCCAAGATCAGAAACGGAGCTGTCAATCACAGGCAGCGCTGGGTGTGGTTTTCCAGCAAGAAGCCTGAAACCTGATCCCATCAGAACAATTTCCAAGTTCTGACAATACTCATAATATTTAGCAATATATTGATATTGCAGTAAGATTAGAGCCCCAGAGTACATCTTTCCTCCAGCTTGTTCACTTTGTCACCTGACAGTTTTCATATATCTTAGTATGAATAAGCGGGCCCAGTTGTTTTTTGGTTAGGCAAGTTCCCATTAATAATGTGTGGCACGATTTTTCCTTGGATCTTTGCTCAATGTGAAGTCATCATTTAAACACCTGTGACCCATTGTGGGGTTTACCTTTTCATCCTGAATCTGGACTTCTGGGAGTCATTTAGACATCATAATTAAAGCTATGAAATGTAGTCCAAAATGTATTTGTACAATTATTCATGCAGAAGATAGGGGATAAGTAAGTTTGAGGGGCAAGTAGGAAACATAAGATTTGATGGGCCAAAACATTTTTGATCAAATAGCATAGTGAAGATACGGGAGATCAGCAAGGATCCTCCACCTGTAAGGCAAGCGGCAGCTCGGGAATATGACTCCCAGTCCTCCAAGTTGGTAGATTTCACGACTGAACTAGAGGTAAAAAAAATATGGCAATGTCTAAAGTGCAGGAAGTTTTCATTGTTTTGTTTTGTAAAATAAATAACTCTATACATCGAGTATAAGCCGACCCAATATAAGCCGAGGCCTCTAATTTTACCACAAAAACTGGGAAAACCTATTGACTCAAGTATAAGCCTAGGGTGTAAATGCATTAGTCACAGCCTCCCCCAAGTGCATCACTAACCAGCCTCCTGTCCCCTAGTATATAGCTAGCCCCTCCGTATACAACCAGCCAGACATTCCCCTGTACATAGCCAGCTCCCTGCCCCCAATATATAGCCGGCCCCCTGCCTCCAGTATATAGCCTGTCCCCTGCCCCAGTATATGGCCAGTCACCCAGTCTCCTGTATATAGCCAGCCTTCTATATATAGCTAGCCACCTGCCCCCAGTGTATAGCCAGACAACTAGTCCTCTGTGTATAGTCAGCCAGCCCTCTTCCCCCAGTATATAGCCAAGTCCCTGTCCCATTATATAGCCAGCCAGTAGCCTGTGTATATCCAGCCAGCCTCAGTATATAGCCGGCCTGTCCATCGTATATAGACAGCCAGCCCTAAAAATAATAAGCTCTGTACTCACCTTTCTGATCCCCCCCACAGGTCCTCTTCTTGATCCAGTCCTGACGGCAGTAGACTATGAGGTCAGTCCCTTACCAGGACTGGATTAAGAAGTGGACCTGCAAACCTGTAAATAAACTGTATGACACTATTTCAGTGTCTTCTATCACTTTAATTTTTGTAGACTTCCAGTAGTAAGAAGTGCTCATTGAATAGACCTCCCAGTAGGAGGATATAACTTCTGCCATTCCAAGGACTCAACTTTTCAAAGAGCAGGTGGATTAGCAAGAATCCCATTACTTTTCTGTGTAGAACTGAGTGCTTCAAGAAGTGACAGTGCTGGAATAGTGGCATTATGTTTCTTTAAGTGCTCTAAGGCTAATCATAACACACCAGGGGGACTTCTTCTTAGCTCCTGAAGTTTTCTGTTATAGAAGCAGTGAAATTATCACAATTTGCTAGTAAAATTGTGAATACACCACCTCCATGCCGTGTGGACCTGGATGGGGCATAGAGGGCAGTGGCTGTTGCTGGACTCCTGTGTCTGCCTTCTAACCACTGTTAGTTTGCTGGTTTTCATGCAAAACTACGCTAGGCCTAAGCCTCTTGATTTATCTGGCAGGACGCAGGGGGGTGTGGCCATTAAATCTCCCCCCACTTACGAGTCAATCGTAATTTTTTAATATTTCAGTAACCGGTTTCCAAACTGCATTATTCTAGATGCATCAGGTCTCTACAGCTTTATGAGTGTCTTTTACTTTTAGCAGAACATGTTAAAGGGAAGCTGTTAGGCACATCTAGTCCCCATCCCCAATACTGTAGTGAGGTGCTTTGCACAATGATATTGAAAGCACTTAGTTGAACCCCCCAGTGTGCAGTGTAACCCTTTAAATTGAGTCAGCTGGGTTTTCCTGAGCTGATCTGAGTCAGGCTGTAACATCCCCTTCCTCCTCTATCCTCTGGTACACACGCCCCCTGCCCGCCTCCTGCACACACCTCCTGTTAGGCTGCAGCACAGAAAGGGTTATGATTGATATGTGTAGGAGTGGTGCAGTGTTTTTTGTAATGTGTGGGGCACTGAGTGGTGGCCCTGAATCAGATCATTGGCTTTTACCACGTCAGATACCATTCCTGCCCATAAAATGGTCTCGGATGGATGGTCATGTGATCTCTACCTGTCCGTGACACAATCTCCCTTTCAGGACCTTATAATAGCATTCATCAATACAATGTTAAGGTCCTGGACGGTTGATTGCTCATGGACAGTTTGATGACATGACCATCCATCTCCATTAATTTTATGCACAGAAATGGAAGCTGAAAAGGTAAAAGATACAATTGAACTAGGTGGCATTAGATTTCAGAACTTTTAATAGATGCATATTAGTAAATTACATAATGCCCCACCCCTCACACTTACTCACATATTACGAAAAACTAGAGCTAAAGTGGCCAATCCCTTTCATGTTTTTTTGGGTGATAGGAGCATGTATATTGAAAGAATGGGGAAGGATGAAAATTGTGGTTCTTAAAGTAGGTTCTTTTTATTGACTCGCTGTTGCTTTTAGATTGTCAGTCTATGGGGGCACATGTATCATAGTTTTTGGCTGGCACTTTTTCAAGTTTCCTCTATTTGGCCTACTTAATCATTGTGATATATCTTAAGTTTTCCTCTTTGTGATACATGTGATGAGTTGCTTGTTTTGTCTCGCTTTTGCGACTTTTTGTGGTGTGCAACTTTGTAGTTCCAAATAGTAGTTTACCAAAAGTAAGTCTGGGTCTATCATGCCCTGTTTTGGGACTTAGGTGCAACAATGGGAATTTGAGAGCACAAAAATCGCACAAGTTCATCAAACATCTGGGCTACAAAGATAAATACGGCAACACAGCACTAAATCCTTAAAGGGAACCTGTCACCAGGAGACCCATTTTTAGCACTCCCCCAGTCCCCACAAAGCATAGTACATACACTGCCAAAGTGTTTTTGTATAAAAAATAGGTTTTACAGAAAAAAAAGATATGTTATATTGTACCTTTCATTAGCATCTGCTGTGTGACTAGGCAGTTGCCAAAGGGGAGGGTCTGGAAAGGAGCAGTCCCCCCCCCACCCTTGGGAAACATGTGACCTTTTCAAATATATGAATAACTCCGCTCACTCGGGATTGGCTGTAGAGGAGCAGGAGCGTCGCTAAGCCAAGTGATGGGTGTTTTCATATATTTGAAAAGGTCACATGGAGAAGCAATTTCCCAAGGGTGGGGGGTAACTGCTCCTTTCCAGCCCCTCCCAATAGGCAACTGCCTAGTCACACAGCAGATGCTAATTAAAGGTACAATATAACATATCTTTTTTTCTGTAAAACCAATTTTTAATACAAAAACACTTTGGCAGCGTATGTACTATGCTCTGTGGGGACTGAGGGAGTGCTAAAAATGGGTCTCCTGGTGACAAGTTCCCTTTAAAGCAGCTAATTTGGGAACGAAGCGTGATTCTGCACCGAAAAAGTCTCAAAACTGCAAAAAGTCTCACAAAAAGTTGCACAAAAAAAAGAAAAAGAAGGCAATAGAAATGATATATGTCCCTCTGTGTCTTCCTGGTGCAGAACATATGCACAAACTCAGCTACATTATTAAATCATTGCCTGATCCGCTGCAAGAAGTGACAATAGAACTGATAATACTCAGGGTCGACCTTGACAGTCACATAAAGATACACATGTAAAAAACAATAATAAACTATAAATTCCTCTTTTCAGTCACAGGATAACAGGTAAACAGAAGACTATGCAATATTCTATTCCATTTATACTCGGATGTATTCAACCTTTTCATAAACAGAAGAGAAAGAATAAAAATGTCTATTTTTCAATTAAAACCATAATAAAGGTGTTCTAGGAGGTAGTTAATAATATCTACTCGAAAAAAACACAAAGACTGTATTAATTTATTGTAAATGAGGTTTGGAGTCAACACAATTACAGAAACCTTATGGGATGTGAAAAGGAATATTCTCTGCACAGCAAAATTAGAGCACAACACAAGTTTACATTTCTGTTTTCTGTCTTGTTAGTGGTTTATATATTGGGTCTTAGTTATTTTCCATTAACTGTGAAGCACAAATGAGGAGAACATGAACTTAGTCCCTGGTTATTATTTACTAATAAAAGTATAAAAATAAAAGGTAAAGTCACTATATTCAGGTTTTTTATACAATTCCTCCCGAACTGGATGAAAAGGCTCCTCCTGTTAGTTGCGCTCTGCTTCTTCCCCTCTTCCCCCACATTTCTTTCAGGCATATTACTTACTGTATAACTCTAGGTTTGTCTTCCCCTCTCACAGCATTTTTGGTCAAACCCAATAGGAGGGTAACTGTAGCATTTGTCCCCCTCCCCTCATCTCCTTTATGTATGCTACTTACTGTAATACTTTATACATAATGGAGGTAAACCATTAAGACTGCCATTTTGAACGACAGTCTTAATGTTCCCCCCGATGGCGCTCCAGCGACCGTATACACTAAGAGGCTCCGGTTTCTTGGGAAATATTGGTACAAACTATATCAGTTCGGGCCTAAGATCAGGTCTTAACTGGCAGAGTTTTTTTCTATAGTTTCTGAGTTCACGCCACGGCCGCCCCGACACACCCAAAGTGGTGTGTGGGTCAGGGAAATAGCAAAACTGGTGGGGATGGGGAGATTCAAGTGCCCTTTCCACAAGAACGTGTGCCCTGCTCACACTTCCAATGTCAATAGAAATTGACAATAGAAATGGGTGCTAGCTTTTTTTTCCTGTTTACACAAGGCCTCATTACATTCTATGTCCTGATGTCCATGGTGGATATATGCAAGGCATTGTGGGCTGACCAACTGCACACATTTCAACTTATAAAGCAGGTCCTATTACAGGTGGTCCCCTACTTAAGAACACCTGACTTATAGACAACCCCTAGTTAAAGATGGACCCCTCTGCCCACTGTGACCTCTGGTGAAGCTTTCTGAATGCTTTACTATAATCACAGGCTGCAATAATCAGCTGTAAAGTGTCTGTATTGAAGCTTTATTGATAATCTTTGGTCCAATTACAGCAAAATATTTTGAAACTACAATTGTCACTAGGGCAAAAAAAAATTGTCTTTGTCTACAATTATACAGTTTCGACTTATATACAAATTCAACTTAAGAACAAACCTATGGAATGTATCTTGTGTGTAACCCGGGGACTGCCTGTACTGCTCTTTAATAGACCCATAATGCTCTATAACTTGTGGTGCGGGTAATCAGCTATCACACAGAGACTTGTGTTAACTGCAAAAAAAACTGCAACTAGCGCACATCCCATTTACATGTTTGAGTGAATTTACATAAAGATACCAGGTAGGGAAAGGGGAAATGGCACAAAAACATTGTTGGAGTATTGGCAGGGCTGTGTGGTACCGTCTTTGGATTTGTATAATACCATAGCAATAAATCTATTAATCTTATAGGATATGTATGCAATCGATTGGGGTCCCAATGATCAGTGAAGCCCTAGTACAGTAGTGCAAATGATTCCTTTGGACTGGTTGTTTAAACAGTTAGTTCAAGGATATGGGGAGAAGCACCATGCTAACCCATATCCCTGTTCCTGGGTTCCAGAAATGCCAAACCTGCCCTTGACCACCCAGGATCAGTAACTGTCCAAAGTGCCATCAAATGCCATATTACAGAGGCATTTTCCCCTACAAATACTAAATTTAATGGATTTATCATCATATTAAATTATGTAGAGGAACAATTCCAATGCTCCGGTGTTGTGTTTGGCTCCACAGACTCAATTTCATACTTTCCTCTTACCTGAAACAGTTTCTTGGTTTGATAACTAACAATGAAAAGTAAAAATGTGTTTTGTGCTTTTGATGAATAGTCAACACATGGCTAAAGTGTTCAGACAAAAAATATTTTTTTTCATTGGGATAAATTAGTTTTGAGCTCTGGAATGCCCTTGGTATTTTAAGGTTAGAAAAACGTAACTTCTCATTTGCACCTAAGGTAACAAATAAATCACAGGCTTCTTGAAAGGGATATAAATTTAGTCTGGTGCTTTTAACTAGTGGGGTGAGACAAGTCTCAGGGGCTTAAGTGTTTCTAAGCAAAATGATGAATTTTAGTCCTGTACAAGCCGGCGGTAAAACACAATGGCGCACAACCTCTTTTCTTAGACATGGAGGTACTAATTTTCTGTTCATAGACTTGGCTCAAAAAACAAATAAAAGTATGGAATGTTTTTACAAAATGGTTGACTTATGCTGATAAACTTGCCAAAATTTATTAGATACCGATGTGCTATCCCTTAACTTAGTTCTGTCAACTCAATGCCCAAGTGCTGTACCACTGGGATAATACTCGTTAGTAGACCCTTATGCCTCATTTTGACACTTACTAGTATTTAGCTAGGACCACCAACTAATGGCAGACCCATGTAGAGCATTCCTATTCTAGAAGTCGGAGAATCTGATGGCTTCGGACTGAGAGCAGGATTTAACATTTGAATTTGTGTCGCAAGCCATGCTCTTACATGCACTGGGAAGAAGATGGTGAACTCCGGCGGACCTGAGCGTGAAAACGGCACAAGCAGGAAATCGGGCGCATGATCTTAGTAAATTGCGGTGGAGTCCATGATCGTCGGACAACACACAGCGGGGATCGCCCAAGGGATGGGTAAGTAAATGTGCGCCAATATGTGTAGAAATGTTTCCATTTTTTATTTTAGTAGGTGGGTACTCCATGCAGTGTCTTATCCCTGTATTTACATTGGGTGTGAAGAGACACTTTTAAAGTGTCTGGACCTGCTTTGTAGCAGGTTACTGCACACCTGATCTACCTTATGGCAAGTGGTGCTGCCTGAAATGAGAGGCTCAACTCGCCTCATGGCTTGTGCCCCCCTGGGTGTCCAGCCCTACCTTACCTTAAATTAGGATAAGGACACTAGCTCATAATATTGCAATATAATTTTATGGACATGCCTATTCAAGAAGAATAACAAGGAAGGATGCATCTTTATGATACAGGCACTTTTCTTCTACCTTCCACCTGTAGGATTCTAAACCCCTATGTCAATGCTGAGAGCACTACAGATTCACATACACAAATACATTTCATTTTTACGTAAAAAAATGACATATATTAAAAATAGGACAAGTACCATATCAGTATAATAGCAGAACAGAAATGATCTTCTCTCCACTTAATAAGCATGATCAACCCAACTAAATATTACTGTACTAACGATATGCAAGCCGAACATACATACATGTACTGTGTTTAAATTATTTGGAAATCCAATTCATCTCCCTAAATTATGTGATTACCTCGACAGACGGTTACATAAAGCTTATTTACATAAAGCATTGCAAGCATTAAAGGAAATCTACCACCAGGATAAAGAACTGTAAACCAAGAACATTGACATACTGGCGTGTGCCTCCTCTGTCAGGACCTGCTCTTATTCTTATTCATTGGGTTTTATTTAAAAAAAAAAGGACCCCAGGCACCATGGGGCCCCTCAGGCTCATTTGCATAATTTATTCTTACAAATAAGGGCATAAGAAGTTTTACGAAGAGCAGATCCTGCCAAAGGAGGCACACACAAGTATGTCAGTGTGGTTTATAGTCCTCCATCCTGGTGGTAGATGTCCTTTGAAATCATTACAAAGAACATGGCCTCGGTATTTAGATAGTTAGGCCTATCGGGATAGGTTCTTATGTGACCAATTACAATTTTTTGGTTTAACAAATTATTTGATGAATTTAATGATTTTTGGCATTTCCTCCTATAGGGGTTTTCCAAAGTAACTTCTCCCCAAACTACAGCATTGCTGCCAATTTTTTTAAGATCTTCACACTCAGGAGGCCAGGATGGTCACATGGAAAGTCAATGGGTTGGAGATAGAAAAAAAAAAAGTAAAAACCTGTTAAATTGTTTGTCTAGTAGTTCTTTGACTCCACCAGATAGAAGACATTTTTGACCCACTCATTCTGAAAAATAGAATCTAGTATACTGCAAATGTATTTAATTTTACTGAGTTTTGACTCACCAGAGGATTGTTTGGTTATCTGATGGTCCAACTCTACAGTAAGATCAGCAGGTCTTAAATTTTTAAACACAAAATATGGAGCTAGACTATAGGAGGTATGGTTCAGGCAACTACCATCCCCGCTTACTAACAGTAGGACAACATCATGACCAGACCAGCAACTCAACTACTCCACAGTCAGCAAGACATATATTAAGATGTGGAAAAGTGGAAGCCACACCTACATTTCTTCGTCTCTGGCTATGAAACTTCTATTATTTTCACTTTGCTTTACAGTCGGTCATGTGCCAGGCCAAATAGGGTTGTCATGTTGCTAAGCAACTGAAGAAGTTAGCAGGTGACACATCCGCTTCTTTCGGCCTCTGCAAGGATCAGAATGTGTTAATAACATTCAATACAGGTGCCAGCAGAGCATATTGATGGTAATAAATTCTATGACCAATATATTTTAAAATAACTTTGCTAACGTCAACAAAAATAAAAAAAAATCGTCCAACTTTTTTATATTATGGACTGTAATCAACACCTCTAAAGCATGTCGAAAAGAAAACAGTAACCAGCCATAAGTTCTGGACATTTGTCTTTGTCAACTTTCTTTAAGTAGGCTGTCCGGCATCCTTTTTTCTAGGACATTGACAACAATATATCCTGCTGGGATTTTCAATAAGTCCTGTTATTTTCTCCCAGAAACAATCAATCAAGTAATTAACAAATGCAATAAACTTGGTGGAAAATTGCTTAAGATTGAAGCCATTGTGTTCGTCTGTCCTATTTTAGTATAAGGGTTCATGAGCACCGGCACAGAGCCAGTAATGCAGTTATACCGGCTCCATTATTTTTCAGGTGTACAGAGAAAAACTTCACTAGACACAATTATTCAATTGGAGGTATCTCCCCTACTGTATTTGTGTCTGTGTGCGGCCTACCGTAATATCATGTTGTATTGAATTCACTTCATGAGATATTGAAGTTCTTTACCAAATTTAAACTAACTTAAAGGTGTTTTTTAGCTCATTCATATTGATGAACTATCCATGAGATGGGTAATCAATATTAGGTTGTTGGATGTCTGGCACTTGGGACCTTCTCCGATAAGTTTAAACAGGAGGGCATTACATAAAGCAAAGAACCCTTCTTCTGCCTCCTTTGGGATATCAACTGATGTCTGTTAAAGGTTTTAATAGCATCTCACTATGTGTAGGTTCAGAAAATGGGGTCCTTAAAGGGAACCTACCACCACAAATCTACCTATAAAGGTAGATTGGGTGGTAGGTGGATCAATGGGACGTGAGGATAGCCCTTTTAAGGGATAATCCTCACGTCCCCACACTTTTTTAGCAACTTTTATTAGACTTTTATGCAAATTTTATTATACCTGTCGTATTTCCGTTTCATACGGCCCATAGAAGTCAATGGGAATGTATAAAATGGGGGCTAAATACTTGCTGCATACAGCTGTGCCCTGTATGCAGCCGTATATAGGTGTAGTATCCAGAACCAGTGGGAGGTGCATTCTGTCAGCCGGCCAATAGTCAGCCATCCATCATCTGCCAGCCCACCGTATTTTATACGGATACGGTGCAAACCGCTACCATACTGTTGCAATATGTCCTGTATTTACAGCCATATACACAGAGCAGAAAAGACCATACATGTGCATGAGGCCTTAGAGTTACTCCCCGGATCAACCTCAAATTAACAAAATGTTTTGTTCCCATAACATGTGATATCCCTTAGTCGCCTCTCGTTGGCGAATGCAAATGCAAAGCCCCTGCCCCCACTTGTATGAAGGGAATGACAAGAAGGAGTTCAACGAGATTGGACAAAATAGAAAAAAGCTATGATCAGGAATTCGGCTGCAAATGCAATAAGTTGTAAATCATTGTGTTTGCCGTAGTAGACCAGCTTTTTTTTTCAGATTTTAGAAAATTAATAAAAACGCTTCTTACTATATCTAATTTGTGAAAATTATGATGCCTGTCCATGAATGACACCTGCATTAATGTAGAAATGATAATAAGTACAGTGAAGTGATCAGACAAGCTCTTATCTCCCTCTCTTTTGCTGTGCCGGTAGGTAAATCTTACGTTCATCCCTATTGTGATAGATGATCGCTTTTCCCATTACAAGACAACATGGTAGAGGACAGCTCCAAAAAGATATGAAACTAATTTATTGCGGTGTTTACTGAGATGTTTGTCAGGTATACTCGGGAGAGCATTTAGCATATGAAGCCGGTAATATACCCTCAAGACTGGTTTGATTACATTTTCAATATGTTTCCTAACTTTCTTATTTTTCCTCCTGGGCAATTCCAACATAAATGAAAGAACTTTTCCAGGTCTCCAAAGATTCTACAACATTTCTGTTATAATCTTGGGTAATAATCTTTTCTTTACCCTGAATTTTATTACTTACATAACATAACAAGTAATGTAAGACAATGGAAGGAAATGAGGTACAGAATAAAAATTGAAGATAAAGGTAGCAGGAAGAATTTTTACCCATTGTCTGGTTGTTATAGTTTTTTAAAAAAAAAACACTATAAAATTCTGCAGTAAACAACATTCAGTGGAAGTTACTCATGTGTAGAGATCACTGTTGAGACTAGGGATGGAACATGATTTAATAACAGCCGGATGGGTTCTGCGGGAGTGGGCATGAAGGTGCTCTCTCACGAGTAACTGAAGACAGTCTTTAACAGGGGAATAATGTATTGGTTGTGTTAAACTTCTTTATACACCTTATTCTCCCTCGGTCAAATTCAGGATTTCTTTCCTTAGGGAGGACAAAAAATTTGGCTGTTGCCTCAAAGGTGGCACACCATTTAACAACAGCCAGATGGGTTCTACAGGCGCAGGCATGGAGCTGCAGAATCTGTGCTCTCATGAGTAACTGAGGACAGCCTTCCATAGTGGGATAATTATTGAACATGTTAAACTAATGTATACATCTAATTCTCTCTCTGCCAAACTGAGAATTTCTATGCATAGGGAGAACACAAAATATAATGATTGCCCAAAAGAGCATTTAAATGAGTCAAGGTGCAAAACCAGAGGGTTCATGAACAAGAAAGGATAAAAAGCATTTTTTTTCACCTGTACAAAAGCTGTTTTTTAAAATCTGGGAAACCCTGTAATAGTTCCATAAACTGCCTAATGTCAGACATTGTTTTCTTTTCATCTACAGAAAGAGAAAGTGCTCAATTTCCATTTTTGGAAGCAGTTTTTAAATCTATTTGTGGCCCATCAAACAGGCCCACCAGTCAATAGTAGACGAAAACCGGTGTCAATATATGTATATACATTTTAAGTGGATGAAAGAGGGGTCAGAGAGTCATTGCTTATTATGAAAGTAGGAAACTTCAAATGGCTTATGAAGAACATAGAAAACTACTCTATCAGCCTCAATTGCTTATATATAGAGTACAGATGGCTAAGTGGTATTTCTCATAAGGATATTCATAAGAAGAGTAACACTTAGCACAAATGACGGAGATGCATTTGCTCATTTGAAATAGAATCCTAGCTATACAGTTACTGAAAAATGTTACGACTTTCTCGAGTAACAATTTTTCATACAAAATTCTTCTAAAAGAGATTGGTAACCTAAGTTGATAAGCAAAGCGTGTGACAAACCCGGAGCTCACATGAGTCATCTCACCTGGCATTGTCAAAGGTTTCAGAGACATTTAATGATAACAATCTCATTTCCAAAGAGAATATTGAAAATGTTGTACCTACAGCCGACAGAATATTATCAAGTGTTAGAAAACCTTTTGCATTGAAATGAGAAAAAAGTATAATTTTCCTACTTTTTGAAGTGCTGATAAAAGTCTTAACTTGAATAGCTAATTGAGTTTTCTGCATAAGCTGAAATAAAAGGGGAACAGGTGTACTTGATTGGAAGGAGAAATGTAATGAATGACAACTAATTTAGTAGGTGGTAAGTTCTAAGACATATAAAAGAACATAAGAATAGACAAACTTGACAAGACAAAAAGTCCTCTGAGTATACCCCTCCCTTATCTCGAAATATTTAATACCTACAGTGCCTCGCAAAAGTATTCAGCCCCCTTAAACTTTTCTGCCTTTTGCCACATTTCAGGCTTCAAACATAAAGATATTAAATTGTAATTTTTTGGTGAAGAACAAGTGGGACGGGACAGAATTGTAAAATGTAACAAAATTTATTGGATGTTTTAAACTTTTGTAAAACATAATAAACTGAAAAGTGGGGCGTGTAATATTTAAGGCCAGATTTGGATACAAAAAGGTTTCACAAACAATCCCATGGAGCACTGTGCAAGCCTCATATTGAAATGGAAGGACTATCAGATCACTGAAAACCTACCAAGACCCGTCCATCCTGCTAATCTTTCATCTTAAACAAGAAAAGACTGATCAGAGATGCAGCCAAGAGGCCCACAAACCCTCTGGATGAACTGCAGAGATCCACAGCTGAGGTGGGAGAGTCGTACACTGCACAAATCTGGCCTTTATGGAAGAGTGGCAAGAAGAAAACCATTTCTCAAAGATATTCCTAAAAAGTCTTGCCATAAACCACCTGGGAGACACCAAACATGTGGAAGAAGGTGCTCTGGTCAGAGGAATCCGAAATCTAACTTTTTGGTCACAATCCCAAACGATATGTTTGGAGTAAGAGCAACACAGCTCATCACCCTGAACACACCATCCCCACTGTCACACATGTTGGTGGCAGCATCCCTACCGTCACACATGGTGGCGGCAGCATCATGGTTTGGGCCTGATTTTTTTCAGTAGGAACAGGGAAGATGGATGCCGCCAAATACAAGACCATTTTGGAAGAAAACCTGTTGGAGTCTGCAAAAGACCAGAGACTGGGACAGAGATTTATATATTTTCTATACAGGTCTACCAGAGATTTTGCTAGCTTCTCACATACATTAAAGCTAATCTTATCAATCTTTGCAATCACTGCTTTTGATTAAAGAAAGGTCCAACAACAAATATACCCAAAATTGGACTGCTACTCCACAGCCTTGTAAACCTATTGTAAAAAAGCCCCTTAGGGTATCTATAAGTCTGATACAAATATTAATATAATATAAATTGTTCCAAACTAAAGCATCCCTTGCCCTCCCATATTGATGTTACAGATACAATTAAGTGCAACAGACCTTGCCATGATCATATTACATTGTCTATGCCTGGTTGCTTACATTAAAGGATCTCCCATATGTTGTTTACCCTGGGAGTAATGTATTTCTCTTGATGAATCACTAGCTCATGGGTTTGCAAACTTGAACTAGTGACATATATCTGTTAGAGAAAGCAATATATATTCTAGTCATAGGATTTCTTGGAAGTTCATTTAATTTCAGCAGAAGAGTTGAAGAGAAGGACTGGAGGGTATCATATCTCCAACTCCTTTAGGACAATTTTAAAGATTTTAAAAGATGAAACTTGTCTAGTCTGGAAGAAAAGCTAAAGTTGAGAGAACAAAAATAAAAAATGCACATTGTAAAGAATCTGTCAGAACCTGACCAGCAAACAGCACAACCCCAACCAGATTCGGCGCAAGCTGTCAGGCTAGATAAGTGGTGGCGAACTAATGTCCCTGTGGACTAGGATCCTGCCTAGAGCAGATAAACTGCCCTGATAACCTACTATAAGGAACCTGCTAACAGACGATGAGAGACCCTGCAAGGTGTGAGGAAAACATACTTTATCTGGTAGTTGCTGATTGGTGGAACTTACAGGTAACGGGAAGTTAGAGACAGACTAGTGTTCCCACAGTGATTCAGAAATGTGACAAGGCAATAACTGAATACAGGTCAGAAAAAGCCGGGCCACACCAGGAGAGAGGACAAGACACAAAATGACAACCAACAGACAAGGCACAGAATAGGCAGACAAGGCACAGAATTGAATAGCAAAAGAGTGGTCAAATAAACATAGCAGAGGTTGGATACACAGAATAGCAAAGCAATAGCAAGACATACAAATTGCCAAAGGACTGCAATAAAAAGCAACCAGTATTGAGAACTGGGCAAGAACTGAGTTCTTGGATCCTGCCCCCTGCAGCCAACTTGTTCATTGCTTGTCCCGATCCACAGAACACGAACTTATGCATAATAACTATATAAAGTGCAAAAAATTACAATGTCCCATACAGTGCAATACGGTATGCTTCAGTGGTACATAATTGAAAAGCTCTGTAAGTTAAAATTAAGAAAGAATTGCCAATCATACCCTAAACAGTAGGTGACAACTGGTCAACATTTTCTTTCTGCTCCAAAGTGAAATACAAGAAAAAAATAGGACAAAACAAACACACAAGAATAATCATACAAATATTTGTCAAAACCAAGAAGACAATGCAGAATCAATGAGACAAGGATGGTCAAAAGTCAGGAAAGGGTAAAAAAAAAATGGAAGTCAAGAAATTGCTAGCAAGCCCAAGGAATACTTATAGCAAGCACTGGGAAGTAGACAGACAAATTCTGAGATACTAGAGACCTAGTCCAGCGAGCGAGTGGACCAACCCCCTAACATTTAGACAAACAAGTCTAGCAGAGAGGAATGTAAGTAAAGAAGGCCTCTCTCCATCATAGCCCATCTGCAGCACACATCAAATTTGGCAAGATGTGGTAGACATACCACATGTATTGCCCTATTTAAAGTTGCCATGCTCACGGAGGTATATCTTGTATACAGGCAGTCCCCGGGTTACATTCAAGATAGGGTCTGTAGGTTTGTTCTTAAGTTGAATTTGTATGTAAGTCGGAACTGTATACTTTATAATTGTAGCCCCAGACAGAATTTTTTGGGTCTCTGTCACAATTGTATTTTAAAAATGTTGGGTTGTCATAAGAATTAAGATTAACACTAAAGCTTCATTGCAGACATCATTTATAACTGTTACATCTGTTTATTGTAGCCTAGGACTAAAGTACAATAAATTACCAAAATCCAGAGGTCCGTTTGTAACTAGGGGTCATCTCTAAGTCGGGTGTTCTTAAGTAGGGGACCACGTGTATTGCTCATGTATGTGCAATTTTATACGTCACCAAAAGACACAAGTTTTGCGTCGCAATTGTACCATCCATATTTTGTGTTATCTAGTAGCTGATTGTATTGACTTATAATGTCTAAACATAATCCATAAAGAAACTTTTCAAGCTTTTTAGACCCTTGGGCACTTTTAAGACATTTGGGCCATGTGTAAACAGAAACTCAATTATTACATAAAAGAAGCCTTTGTGGTAATACAATATTCTTATAACACATACTCTGAATCCAGAGATCTGAAACCAGATCTAAAAGTTGCTACTTTTTTAAAAAGTCGCAAATTTTGGTGCAAATCTTAGGCTGACCAAGCATAGAAATTAGCTTAGATTTTATTACAACTTTTGGAGACTTTTTTTGTGACTCTTGTTTTAAAACCTGACGCCACATGTGTCAATAAGGAAAACTGGTAAGATACGTCTGACCTGAAGAAAATCCATGATACATGTGTTCCAGTGACTTCCTAAAATTACTAAATATAATATGTATATATATGTATATATATATATACAGGCGGTCCCCCTACGTAAGAACACTTGACTTACATACGACCCCTAGTTACCAACGTACCTCTGGATATTGGTAATTTATTGTGCTTTAATCCTTGGCTAAAGCTATCAAATGTGTCTGTAATGAAGCTTTATTGTTAATCCTGATTCTTATGACAACCCAACATTTTTAAAATCCAATTGTCACAGAGACCAAAAAAGTTCTGTCTGGGATTACAATGATAAAATATACAGTTCCAACTTACATACAAATTCAATTTAAGAACAAACCTACAGACCTACAGATCTTGTATGTAACCCGGGGAATGCCTGTATATATATATACATATATATATATATATATATATATATATATATTATACACACACATACATATTGGCCCACATTTACTAAAAACAGTGCAATTTGCCTGTGTAGTGTGCAGGGGGCGCCAGATTCAGGATTTCTGGCACACGTTCTTCGTGAATCTGGCGCTCCCTGGATTTTACAGCTTTCACTGTGCTCCCCAAATGACATGTCTACTTTATTCTTTGGGTCTGTGTGATTACGGGGATACCAAATTTGTATAGGTTTTATGATGTTTTCATACATTTACAAAAATAATAACCTCTACTGGCACTAATAAATACTGGCACTAATAACTTTTTCATACTTTGTATTATGGAGCTGTGGGTGGTGTCTTTTTTTGCAACTTTTGATTACGTTTGCAATGATATCATTATTAGGACTGTATGACCTTTTTATCACTTTTTATTGATTTTTTTTATATTTTCAAAATGTCAAAAAGTGGCATTCTTGACTTTGGGCGTTATTTTCAATTACAGGGTTAAATGCAGTAAAAAAAGTTATTATATTTTGATAGATTAGTCATTTTCAGACGCGGTGATACCTAATGTGTTCATGATTTTTACTGTTTTTAATATTTATATCAGTTCTAGGGAAAGGGGGTGATTTGAATTTTAAATTTTTTTTTTTTTATAGTTTATTTTAACTTTTTTTATTTTTCCTTTTACTATTTTTCAGACTCCCTAGGGTACCTTAACCCTAGGTTGTATGATTGATCCTATCATATACTGCCATATACATACATGGCAGTATATGGGGATTTTACTCCTCATTGTAATGAAAGGGTAAAAACGAGACAGCCTCGGGTCTTCGGAAGACCTGACGCTGTTATGGTGATGAATCTCTGCTCCCCGATGACGTCACTGGGATTAACAATCTTCGCCATCTTCACCCGCGATCGCTGCTAGCAAAGACTTATCGGCTATGGAGAGGGCTCAGCCTGTGAGCCCTCTCCATGCACCGGGACCCGATGTGTGCCATGAATACACGGAAGGCGGTCAGGAACCGGTTAAATACCTGCGCAAGTAGTTTGCACTGAAAAGAACGTGCAGAGACCTTAGTAAATATGGGCCGTTGTCTCTAGACAAAGGTGAGAACACAAGAAAAGAACAAATAATGACATTTAAAAGTTTTGGAAGGGCGCTCTACCGGGGAAATAAATATCCTCAGAGAAGTTCATCTCTAAGTTCATCTAAGGTCAAAAATAAAAAATCTGCTAGAAATGGAAACTATACAATACAATTGTTACAGAAGACCTTAAGATAAAACTTCTGTAAAAAGACAACTTTTTGGAAAATCTGTATTGGGGCATACACAATCCACATTGGGCCTCTATAAATATTTTATGGGCCATTTAAAGTACCCTCAACAGACCCTTAAAGTAACATCCTTCCAGGTTTCAACAAAATCGTTTATTTTACTGAATTTTAATTCGATAATATATCTACAGCATCCATTTCCAAAATAAAGGATAACAAGGGTAATAATTGGGGTTCAACCACTGGGAACCCCAACAATCATGATGATGGTGGAACCGTTCTCACTAATTGAGGAACAGCAGATTAGGCATCCACTGCTCCATTATATACTATAGCGTTGTTATAAATTTCCAATATAGCATTCAGGTACTGTATATGCTACACCACCATGAGATTTATGGAGACTGCTGGGGATATTCATTAGGGCTTGTATGCCAGTTTTCTGCTGTTCAAGCCCTGAAATAATGGCATTGGATAGGGGGGCAGCAGGCATTATGATTATTATACTCCATATGCCACTTCCATGACAAAGGGCCGTGGAGAGACATAGCCAGTGGTTGGGTACTTGCCCTGTGGAAAGCCACTTGCTACAGCCAAAGACCATTCAAACTGAATGTTTGCTAGATGATAGCACAAATCTATGCCAGACAGGTCTTGTTGTAGAATTGTACACTGCCCTGCCTGTCCGCCGGAGACTCCTAATGTAGCCAGATGTGCCGTATGGACGTGAACTTCGTCCACCACCATGCTGGACCTGACACTCCTGTCCTACAATCATAGGTTAGACCTTCACCCTTCAGTTTTCTATGGACAGGGAATAACAATAAAGATTAAGAGATTTATATTGGAGAGATTTATAGTGACATCCTTGTTGGTGTAGGAAAGGAAGGGATTTACACTTAGGTGATGCATTCAACATAGAGACATTCAACAGCTGCTGAAGAGCCTCTTATGTCAATAGGAAGTCTCTCCACAAATGTGAAGACTATTTTAGCAGTAGGAGATACGTAGTGCCCACATAACATTGCTCATATGTGTATAATCTTCAGATTCTGGCATCATAATAACCTGTTGAATAATATTCAGATAGTCATAGTCAACAGCATTGACATGTAACATTTTCTTTGTGGGTGTATTTCATTTCCACCACTTTTACATAACGGGTTCATTTTTTTATAGCGGTAATACGGTAGATTTGGCAGTAAATGACTTGAAATGCTAATTCCTAAATTCTTAATCGTCTGCCTCTTTATTAACACATCAAAACTGAGCAGGTCCTACAGTGTCTGATGAAGATGTCAACAGGTATCATCCCATCCCCCATCCCTCTTTGGTCTTGCACACCGTAATTGTTAACAACATGGAATCAAAGAAAGATTTAATTAGTTTTTTTTTTTACACCGATCAACAGAAAAAGGCACTCTACAGTCACTGTGACATTACAATTATGAAACAAGACATTACTGAATGCATAACTAATGAGCACTTCAAAGCGGCATTTAGTAGAGGCACCTTTGGCGGCAATTACCGAAGCTCAGTCTGTTTGGATAGGTCTCTTTCAGATGAATATATGTGGACAATTTTATTTTTTGTTTTCACTAAATTGATCAATGGACCCGGAGAGCTTTGAAAAGACAAAAATCTTTAAATGCTGACATACTCTCCCGACCATTAAAGGGGTTATCTGAGATTAAAGGGGTTGTAACATGTTTGAATGTTATTTATCATCGACAGGATTGGGGATAACATTCTGATCCGTGGTCGTCTTGACTAGTGGGACCCTCACTGATCACTAGAAGGGTGAGCAACCGGTTGAGCATGAATCTAGACACTTCATTTGATTCTATTGGAGATTCAGACTTTGTAGTGGGTGGAATTGGGCTATCTCTGGCACAAAAGTTTTGTGATGGGTGGGTTTGTAGCAGTCAGACTTTCACGGATCAGACAATCCCCTATCCTGTGGATAAAGAATATCAACTTGGTAAAACCCTTTTTAAGTAATTTTGGGGAACTACCAAGGGGTTTCATAATACAACAAAATAATTTACAGCTGCACATCCCCAATGCAGTTGCTGCCATCACTTCCGGTCCGGTTGATATAGCTGCAGAGGTCACTTGTAGTTGACATTACTTCACAGCTGCAGCCTCTATACCAGTGATGGCGAACCTATGGCACGGGTGCCAAAGGTGGCACTCGGAGCCCTTTCTGTGGGCACCCAGGCTGTTGCACCAGGACAGAGTTTTGCAGACAGGACTGGAATCTTCCTGCTGCTCTCAATGCTCTTTTAAGATGACACAGCCTTGACTGATTAGAACTGCAGAAAGAGTGAGAAGGTGTGAACAGGGCCAGGTTATCTTTTGATGGCCCCATGATCCTTCCAGTACAGAGAGACCCTGGAGAGAAGCTATAATGATGTCTGAATTTACTCTCCTGCTTTCAACTATATTGGTGTACTCAGGGGGCCAATACGATTGAATGTTGCGGAAGAACAAGGAGCAATAAGTTACTGTTTAAATTGTCAAGTTGGCACTTGATGGTAAATAAGTGGGTTTTGGTTTTAGTTTGGGCACCCAGCCTTTAAAAGGTTCGCCGACGCTGCTCTATACTAACAGATACTTCACAAATAATTATGGCCTGGATTGGAACAAAGAAGTTTCTTTTATTATTTTATAACTTGTCCGAAAAATGTGTTGATCTCAACAACCCCTTCAACTATTCTGTTTTAACCAAATCCTACAAATCCTGTTCAGATTTGTCTTCAAGATATATTAATGTGTTGGTCTGTAGACTAGTGCAGAGTAGAACTAGACAGTTCTCTGCTGTGCCAGATTTATCCCTGTGTCTGATGTTGGATGATTAATCTGGTGCAGTATAGACTGCTGGGTCATTCTTTGCACCTCCTATTAGTTGGTCTAGTTTGCCACGCTACATTATTGAATTTTCTGGCACATGGGCTATTTTCCATCCTGTCACACACCCTAGTTTCCAAAAACATACCCATTTTTTTTGCATGAGTCAGAAAACCGCCTTAAAATGAGTTAAAACCTTCAATAAATCTGGTACATGGCATTTCAGGTACAAATAACTCCATTTTTCTTGTGTAGACAGATTGATCTCCCCCAATAAATCTGTGCAGAGCTGGTAAACCAACCTCCTCGAGGTTTGACAAAGTGCAATACGCGTGAAACAGGCTGTTACCTTGTGGACCCCGGCGTCCTCAGATGTCTGATGTTTTAACGCTTGAATAAAGAAATCGTGGATTGAGAAATCTGTTCTTGGACTTTCCACTACTGGCTTCTATTCTATTGGGAACAGAGCACCACAATAGATCCCATTACACCAGTGATTGGAGAAGGTACCGTCCCATGCTATTGGGGAGAGTTCACACTGTGTTCACAGTATGGAGAGACTTGGGTAACGCCTGTTCTTCTGCATCTTTCTATATTTGAATTAAATCAATCTCCCCTCAAACCTTAAAATATGTTTCATAAAAAATATGTTCTTTTTGCTCTGTGAGAATTTAGAAAACTTGCTGATCTTTTATGTCCATTGGAATATACTGAATTAATTTGCAATGTTTATTGAAAATAGACAAATTATTGCGCGTCATATAAATGGATTATGCTGAGAATAGTAAAATTACTTTTACTACCACAGATTTATTTACTCATCAACTTTTTGGCTCATACAAATATTATAGTAGAAGGATCTGTAAACACAAATGTCCATTTAGCTGAATATGGATAACAAGTGTGGACATAGAAACTGATTTGAAAATTATCTTTGTAAACACATTTATGTACATGAGGCTAGATCCAAGGGATTGTACTTGTGGCACAAATGTAAGAACTGCCATTATTTTCAGTGCCTGGAGCTGGCAGAGTTTAGGTTCCAGATTTGGGGTAAGTGCCCCAACCAACTAAAGGTGCTTGGTACAAATAACAAAAGTTTAAGTACAATGTCTAAATAGGGTCACACACATTGTTTTTACCCTGATAAACTTTCCCCTTTTTTCTGTTGAAGTCCCTGGTCTTGTGACTCTCCGGTAGCCACTTTTAGGACTTCCTGGGATGTCCTGTGTCCACTTCCCATGGATAGAGGGGGTAGTACATTCATTACTGAATACATATCCCTACCATGAATACTGACAGGACTTGAACCAGCGGACTCAGACTGCAGCTCTACCGACTGAGCTATGCAATTCTCTGGACAGCTCCAGTGCTGATCCTTGGCCTAGTTCTTGATCTTACAGTTCCTAGTTCCTGTTTGCCGGCCTTGCTCCACCCCTTCCTTGATTGGAGTTCCTATTTAAAGCCAGCTTTGCCTATACTTCCTTGCAAAATTATTGAGCCTGTAGTCTAGCTTGTCTCTTTCTGTCCTGCAATTGACTTCTTTATATTGTGAAAACAACATTCCAGATAAACAGCTATATAATGCCTAATGCAGGTTCTAGAGAATGCCACATGAGATTCAGACACTGCACTGGGCACTCGCCAATCTATTGTTGTAAATTGTAGCCAATTGTTTTTGCTTAATTCGAAATTTTGTTGAATTGTTTTAGTGAAAATCAGATTTTGAGTTAAATGGGTTAAAAGCCCAACCATTTGTATATTTTTGAACCCAAATGTTTAACTCATCTCATAGTTTTCCACTTAATTCCCTGACTGTCAAGACAGGGAAGAGGTGCAAACCTACTTGAATGCACTGTGCTATTCCAAGGGTGACAACTGCACGACAGTCCGTACTCTTGGACAGAACAGAACAATCAGAACAGACTAAAAAAGCAAAGTAAGGAGATTCGAGTCAATACTAAGATGGCAGTGAGGTACAGAATTGTGAGGCAAATAGAGTAGTCAAAAAGATCCTAGCAACAGCAAAAACACAATAGTTAATGTAGAACAACAAGTACAAGGAGGCTTGTCTAACTAGCAATGTATGGAGTGAGGAGTGAGGATAATTGGAGCTCCTCAACGCTACTCAGCAGCTAGTACAACCGTCAATCCCTCCAACTACACCTGAGACATCCTCAGTTAAAGATGTAGCACCTGGGTGTGGTAGTGCCATGAGAATTTTCATACTGCAGTTCTAATGTTTTCTTTTGCTTTTTTGCTGCTTTGTACTTCCTGGTCCATGGATGATGCCCCAATATGGGGGTTGGTCATCACTGCAACCAAAAACCCTGACTGTAATAGTGTATATAATGTCAGGACATCACTGCTAGACCAGCAAGTACAGAGCGGGGTATCCAGGAAGTCAAAAATAAAAAAATTAATCTATTCACATTTAGTTGGGTCTTTTTATATGTAATTTATTTAAATGAAAGATATGCTTCAGTGACAGATTTGCAGTCATAATTAAATTTTCCCAAGGAGGACAAAAAAATAACAACACTATTTTGTAATAAATTATGGGTTATGATGCACGCTCTTTACCAGTTAAGTGTTGATGGGAACTCACCTTTGCCTTATAAGATAACGTAATTAGAACCTGGTCCTTAGACTAACTGCCCCCCACCCTCTGTGTTTCCCCTGTCCCATGAATAGCAAATGTAAATTGATAGAGATTAGGCGACTCCAGCTTACACGTGTTTGCCATGTCTCTTAAAATGGCTGCTGGAGAGTATGGCAAAATGATACTTCAAAGGAAACTTGGCCAAATAAATCAAATATTTAAATTTTTGGCCAACAAATGTGTGATCAGCATCCTCTGATATTCTTGAAGCGCTGAGCACCAAGAATTTCGGATTTGGGGAGCCAAGAAGTTATAGTTATTAGACCATTGGGCGGAATAGGTGGTTATTCAAAACATCAATTCATGGTCAGTTTCAAGGAGATGCAAGCAGCTTTGTGGAGCTGTCCAACGTTTCAACGTTTCTCACCCGAGGATATCTATGTCAATCTAATTCATAAGAGATCTGCTTTTCTTTATTTTGGCCCTTTTTATTTTACTGTTTTTCTTTTTCATGTATGTCTATTTCACCATTTTTGTAACCTTACAAGCTTTGTGCCCTTTTGCATATTAAAGTACAGGCGGTCCCCTACTTAAGGACACCAAACTTACAGACAACCCATAGTTACAGACAGACCCCTCTGCCTACTTTGACCTCTGGTGACCTCTCTGGATGCTTTACTATAGTCCCAGACTGCACTGATCAGCTGTAAGGTGTCTGTAATGAAGCTTTATTGCTAATCCTTGGTCCAATTACAGCAAAAATTTTGAAACTCCAGTTGTCACTGGGACAAAAGAAAAAAATTTGTCTAGAACTTCAATTATAAAATATACAGTTTCGACTTACATACAAATTCAACTTAAGAACAAACCTCCGGACCCTATCTTGTACGTAACCCGGGGACTGCCTGTAGAAGAAATGAGCCAATTTCCAAGTAGGTTGGAAATTAAGGGCTAATTTGTAGGACTCCGTGATCGAACTCGAGAGTGGGGATCACAAATTCGAACAAAAATTATACCACAGCAAAAAAGAATATAAAAAACTCATATCATTTGAGATGAAATGTCTGAAAATCCCTTACTAAAATTCAGTCCCAGCAATGACACTTTGTTACACCGTACTTGTAATTGTATTCCGGTCACACACACCATTGATACCTAGGGTTGTTTTATATTCCTTTTGTGTCCTAATGCATTGCTGTAGTTTACACCCATTTGTTTGATGATTAATTCTGTAGTTAAATTTCTCTTTTCTCAAGGGCAATTCCACATATCATGTTGTGGAACAGCTGTGCGTGCATAATAAAACATCACTGGGACCCATGACTAGATTGGCATCACTAATATTACCAGATGACATTTTTCTATTATGAATAAATGACAAATTCTTATTCTTTACTGTATCACTTTCAAACCTGATAAAGGGCATCTCTTCTCTCCTGACTCGCACTGGACCAGAGGGAAGTCTCATATTTCACTATAATATTGTACTGGACCTTAGAAATAATGTATGGTACTATGTTAATGAGCGCTTGGAAGATTTCTAGTAACATCATTGTATTGAGTGATTCATAGTTAGCACTGCTTTTCATGAGTTGCACTTGCTATTTTTGCTGGTTTTGCTCAGATTTTTTATTTTGTTTATTTTTTAAAGAAATGCTCAATATTTTAATGTGTCTAATTCATAATATAGCTGTCAAAGATAGAGAAGGAGTTGCAGCTCCCCCCAGGCTCACCCACAACCCGTCACCTAAAAAGTCTTGCAAACCCTATTGGTTAGGGACTTCTGGTCAACAATCCCTACACTGACTGAATGCACAGGAAACTGACCAAACACAGAGGGACAGACAACAGAAAACAGACTGACAAGGGAAGTCAGATCCAGGTCAAATCCAAAATGGCGGTAAAGGACAGAATCAGATAACCATAGACTAGTCATATAACAAAGCAGAGGTCAGATGCACAGTATAGCAAAGGTATCATGAGACCAGTAAAACCAGCAAGGTGGAATAGAACTGGAAAGGTATATATATTGCTGGACACTGCCCCCAGCAGCTGAGGGGGTCAGTGGTCCACCTTATTAGTTAAGCATTGCTAGACTGAGCTGAGTTGCAAATTGGGTGTAGTTAAATCAGTACCAATACAGAAGCAACCTTAGCCATAGTTCACACACAAACCACAGAGGGAAAGCAACACTTTCTAAGCCACATTCTACAGACAGAAGATAATGCTGGCACGGACAGTAGCAGTAGCAATGCTCAGAACCCTTTTTTCTACACATTAGGGGCATATTTATCTGAAGGTTTGACAAGAGGAAGAGAGACAGACAGATTTATCAAAGTATCTGATGTCAAATGATAAATTTGCAGTAGTTTAAAGGGAATCCATCACCATGATTTACTTTCCTTCCTAACTGCTATGTTATGTAGACAATGTTATGTAGACATATGCAACTGTCATCTTTCTTTTTATTGTCCACCTGCTCCTTTTATGCCAAAAACTAACTTTACAAATTTACAAATTAGGTTGATGTGTTTAGTGTTTGGAACATTTTTTTTAATAACATCTAATTGAAGAAATGTTTATATATGGCAGATTAATGAAACTGAATGTGAATGCCGACGAGAATACCCCTTTAAGGCTCCTGCTCCACAGCAATATCTTTGCCCTTCAGATTAGTTACTCCAGGGTCCAGCAGTTGGGACTTCAGAACTCTGAAATAAGGCAGTCAAAAAGCATTTTATCTTTATTTGCATATTCCTATACTGATGTTTTGGCATGAAAGGAGCAGCTGGACCACAAAACTAATGATAGGGGAGGCATGTGGGGGCATAACATAATAGATAGGTGAATAGTGTAGGTGAATAATGGAAATGGACAATCCATTCTCGCATTTTACCGTTTATTAGTTGACACTTGAATATTTTTTGAGTTATGCTCCTAATCTGGCAAATGTTTTAGTTTTTGTTTAGATCTTCAGACCCCATCATAAAATCACTTCTAGGCACCAGACAATGGAAGTAGAGATGAGCAACCAACAAAGATTTTATTTGTTGAAGTTTTACAGATTTAGTTTGTTTCTGAATCTATAAGGGCCATATCAATGTCACTCAAATTGTCTTGGAAATAGTTTTTAAAAATAAATCTCATATTCATGTTTCTTAATAGTAGAAAAGTGGACTATAGGATATAGGGGAACACAAAGAGCATTGGACTAATGCCTTCATCAGGTTAAAAACCAATATAAATACCTTTTATACCTTTTTTAACCTGTTTTTATACACCTTTTATATACCTTTTGTAACAAAAAAATAAAGAACGTTTTGACTTCGGGAAGATGCGCTTCTAGAGCGGACTGTCCTCGCTTGCTGCAGATATTTCTTAATGCATTTCTTTGGAACCAATTGCAGGTGTCAATGCTTTAAATGCCATTGGCGACGCCACTTTCGGGAGCAACGACCCTCCCCAAAATGGCAGTGTATAGCGCCTTCGTATGGTAGCACATACATGGCCGCAGTAATCAAGATGCCGCTGGTGACTTTACCAGGTTAAACATTTAACAACTGCAATCGGTGCCAACACACTGCGATGTTAATGGTTGGGGTCCAGAACAGGTTTTTTTTAAAAATTGAGTTTGACCAAACTCAACCGTATTCCAATTGTAATGGGTCTTCTCATAACTAGTTATTGAACAAAACAAATTTCAGTAAAATTTGTTGTAGAAAAAAGCTGAGTTTTTGCTGGACCTCCTTCACAAATTTCATGACAGCCTGTGTTCAGTATTCATTGCCTGGAAATAACAAAGCGCTGTCAACGCCACCTGTGTATTCTATTCTTAGTTCCCGCAGAGGAAAATGTAGATTTCTTTTATTGCCATACAATCCTCTCTTTAGTTACATTTCGTGAAGAAAATGTAGAAACTCACATTAATTGAATTTCTCATTTTTAACCTGCATCTGCCCTCGCAACACCTTCCTTCCACGCTCTTTTATAAACAGTACAATTCTGAATATTTTTGCCATTTTTGTCAAATTTTTATATCATATTTTTCCTAATTACATTTTCCAAGTGCATGACTCTACTGTACTACGTCCGGTCTGCATTCTGGAAACAACACCCCTATGTACAAGGTTATTCTTTTTCGAAGCAGCCAACATTCTCTCCGCACGATGCCAAACATTTACCCATATAAATAAGTATAAATGGGAACATTTGCTGCGTGACATCATAAAATGAATTCCGTGTGCACGGCTCCAGTTTGCAATTTCCTTAATGACTCTTAGTGTCTGCATAATTCAAATACATGTAACCATCTGAAAACGCGGCAGAGTCTAAAGTGTAGAGATAGCGGCTGCTTACGTTTGTGAGCATTTTCACTTTATTGGCTGCATGAATTTGCAAACAAATTGGATATTTATCCTAAACAAATACCATTTTACGTTTTCCTCACTGCATCTATTACATTTATGTTTCTTATGCGAGCTCTTCCTTCTATGTTATATTCACTGTACAGAATTTGATCATTATACATGATCTTGTTACATTCTCTCTATGGACTGTATACACTTATTACACGCTGCCTTCTATAAGTACACACTTACCACCAGGATTAGTTGGGCCTGTAATGTCATTTGATCTCATTTTCTGATTAGCTCTATTTTTTATAGAAAATTATGATTGTGCCTCATCATTAAGGTTCTTATAATGATGATTTAGATGCAATAATGACCAATTATTCTACATATTGTATTCATGTTGCCAGTCCAATGCATATTAGAGGTTAAAGAAGTGCATGTGTAATAGATATTCTAAGGGACAGCCTATATACATCATCAACAAGTTAGAGAGAACCTGTCATCAGGAGCACCTTTTCTGTCTCCCCCATGTCCTCATAGAGAATAGTCTACAAAGTAAGAATAGTGTGCAAAGAGTTTTTATAATAAAACTGACTTTTTACAAAAAAAAAGATCTAACTTATCTTTTTTTTTCCAAAAAGCCAGTTTTACTATAAAAACTATTTGGCAATGTGTCACTATTGGGGAAGCCAGAAAAAGGGCTCCTGATGACAGGTTCCCTTTAAGGCTGTATGGAGAAGGTTGACATGGAGCCTTCTCCATATGGGGCAGATACCTGCTGTATTATACACCAGACACTTGCCACAAACTGCCGTGACTAACTGCCTGCCGCATTAGCAACATTTAACTTGTTAGTCGGAAATTTCACCTAAACAGTAACTTCATATGGGCACCACAATATGTCTACAAATCAGCATTGGTTGGCATGTTAAAGCCTTTGGGAGACTTCTATGACTGTTATTTAACACTCTCTATCACAGCCTGAAGGGGCATGCCGTAAATAAAGAGCTTTATATATTAACAATATACTGCAATATAGTATTATTGCAGAATATAGTACAGAGTGATCAGACTCCCTAGGGTTCAAACACCCGAGGGGACCTAAGAAAGTAGTAAATAAAAAATGAAATAAAAGTGATTAAAAAATATTACAAGACTTTAAAATCACCCCACTTTCCATAGAATAGATAGAAAAAGAAATAAACAAATAAAATCATAAACATGTTGGGTATGTTTGGTATCCCAAAATGTCTCGTCTATCATCATAAAAATAACTATCCCATGCGATAAAGCTTGTAACAAAAAACCTTTTAAATATCCAAACTGCTGACTTTTCATGGTAACAATGAAAACGTTATCTCATCCTGCAAAAAATGACACTGTGTATGAAATATTAAAAAAAAAGGAATGGGCATCAGAATGCTGTGATACAAATACAATATATTTTGGTAAGTTTTTTATTTTTTTGAGCTATTTAGATACTAAAATTTATATTGTTTTGTTGTATCTGTGATCTTACTGACTTATAGAATAAAGGGCATATGTCAAAGCCATAAATGTAAATTTAAAGGCATAAATGCAAAGCCTGTTAGAAAATACTGCAACTGTGTTTTTGTCAATTCCACCACTTTTGGAAATTCTCTAGCTTAGATTGTACAGATTATAAAATGGCGCCACCATTAAGTGCAATTTGTCCTGCAAATAATAAGCCCTCATACATCTTTCTAAATAGACAAATAACAACAGTTATGGCTTTTGGAATGTGGGAAGGGAATGATATAAACACAAAAACTGAAAATGACATGGTCCTTAGGGTAGTATTGAGCAGATCCCAACTGCAAAAGTTTGGGTATGTACCCAAACCTGAAGTGGTTTCAGGTACGGGACCAGATCCTGAACTTTATTAGAAGTTTGGGCCTGGGATTGGCTCAACCCTTCCCGTTTAATAAGTCTGATTGGTCCTGATGGCTGTTACTGGTGGGGTTTTCGGGTCCAGGCCCGGCAACCCAACTCAAACAGTTTTTTTAAATTAAAATAGGTCCGCTCATCATTAGTTAAAGGGCATGATCCCCTCCATTTGTTTATGTGGAACACAAAAATAAAGTCGGCTCACCGCTTAGACGCTCTCCAGGAGCACTTGATCTATCAAGAGAGAAAAAACAACAAGCCAGAAAAGCAAGAAAATCGATGCTTCACTCATGGAAAGGCTTGGGCTTTAACATGGTCAATCCTTTATAAGTAGAATAAAAGCAGAACTGCGTGGCGTGGTGGACAAAACACCTAGGAGTTTCAAACTTTGAGGTCTTAATCTTGGTCGGAGATTAAGACCACGCCAAGTAATTCAGTTTTTTGCTAGTAATAAAGAATTGACCATTTTAAAGTAAAAACTTTCCATGAGTGCTCGTTTTCCTCGTTTTTCTAAACATTTATTTATGGTTTCATAGTAGATATGATGTAGTGGATAAGTCCATCAAGTCTTACATATCATACAGTATTGATCCAGAGGAAAGCAAAAAAAAAACCCTACAAATCTGAAGCCAATCAGCCCAAATTAAGGGGAAATTCCTTCCTGACCCCAATATGGAAGTCAGAAAACTCTTTGGATCAGCAGCAAATTAAAAATCCTTTTGTTTCAATACCACATAATATTTTTGTTTTCAAGAAAGGCATCCAGGCTCTTATACAAATCACCAGCCATCACAACATCCTATGGCAGGGAGTTCCACAGTCTCACTGGTCTTACAATAAAGAACCTCTGTCTATGGTGATGGTATAACCACCTCTTCTCTAGGCTCAGAGAATGCCCCCTTGTCTTTCTGAAAGACTCAGGTATACAAAGATCTTCGGAAAGATCTCTGTACTGCCCATCCAGATATCTGCACATTGTAATGAGGTCTCTCCTTAGCCACCTATTTTCTAAGATAAATAACCACAAAATAACTTCATCACTTCATTGCTTATATGTAAATATTTTGCCCTTCTTTTCTTGTGATGCCACAGGATTATAGTAACAAGGCACTGGCACATCTAAATATGACGTCATAAAAGCTTTAAGTCGATAAACCTCTCATCGGACAAATACGGTCAGTTTCAACCGGCTGAGATGTTTCTTTTTTTTTTACCCTCCCTTCCCACTTAGTTTTTTTTCTGTTAAACCTTGAAACCCCCTTTAAAGAGGACCTGTCACCCAAATTTTCGGCACTAGGAGCTGCTTACTAAAGTTACTAAAGTAAGCAGCTTCTAGTGCTTGAACAAACTCTGCAGTGTTAGAGTGATAGCGTTACCGGAAACCTCCGGTAACGCTATCAAACACTGCAGTGGGGTACAATGTAATCATCGGACCGCTCGCAAACTGTCTGAGGGGGCGGGGTTGGGGCGTGGCTAGTGGCGGTGACTGCCGGTGGAGCGAGCGGGGCGGTCCGGGGAAGAGCCAGCGCTTCGGACAGCCCCCCTCGTGAATACATCGGATCGCTTTGCGAGCGGTCTGATGATTACACTGTACCCCGCCTCAGTGTTTGATAGCGTTACCGGAGGTTTCCGGTAAAGCTATCACTCTTACACTGCGGCGTTTGTTCAAGCATTAGGAGCTGCTTACTTTAATAAACATCTCCTAGTGCCGAAAATTTGGGTGACAGGTCCTCTTTAAGGATTGACATAGGTTTACATATCTCCAATATAGATGTAATGCTTAGAAATAGTACAAGCATTGGTTATCTATTTCCACATCTATCTAATTCCACCACCTGCATGTTCCTTTAGTCCCAGTTACGTCTTTGTACTCTTCAGCCTGATCTGTATGAGCAGAATATTATCACACAGATAGAAGTTAATAGTTTATATTTCCTTGGGTTACTGAAAGGTTTTTATAGACCCGCCACTGTGACAATTTCCAGGCATCACCTTGGATATCCACCATCTGTCACATTTCATGTACGTATAAAAGATCTCAAGACACAATCCTATCTTCACATTTTGAGTGAGAGTTGGACAATTCTTCCCACCGGTTGGCGGTTTCGTCTCCTTTAGGCTCCTGCTGGTTATATTAGTTAGTGTGTAACAGGCTTCATGAGGGGTTGGGAGCCTCATCCACATTGAAATCTCTCATACAAAGGGTATCACTTGCATAAATTGATGCTCCTCTTCTCTCCACACAGGGGGGATGCCATTTGATATAACTGATCTCTTTTTTTTGGCACCAATTATTTATTTTTTTTCTTTTAATTAATCAGTCGCCAAATCAAAGCCTCATATGATTTCCGAGTAGATGCAAAGATAGTTCCCCCACAATGTTACTCCCCGCGAGGCAGATCTGTTTGATAATGTGATTCATTGTGAATCAATACCACGTCTTCCCTAATGCCTTAAGTTAGCGTATTGATTTAAAAAAAAAAAAACTACTTATGAAAAACGTTTTTTATGGTTTAGGATTTTTAAATTCTCTTTATTAGCAATGTAGATGGTTCAAAGCATAGGAGTGAAGGTGAAGAGCAGTAGTGGAAGGCAGAATCAAAGCCAATAACAATCTCAATGTCCTCCCGCTGCTTTTAGAATACACAAATTATTTGCATTGCAGGCAATAGGTCAGGGCATTGACTGCTGAGGAAGATTCACAGCGGTGGGCTGCTGGATGATAGATGAAGTATAAAACTGCCATTAACCTGTGATTTTCTGGATAGAGCGGAAGCAGCAGATTTGGGGGGATATTTCTTTAAAATGTCATGTATGATAATGCAGTGCTGTCATATTTTACAATATGGTATGTTTCTTAAACGGAACCTGTCACCAGGTTTTTAGCCTATGCTGTGCTAATTTAAAAAAAATGCATTTGTCAGCATTTGGAATCATTTCAGTAGTTTATATAAGTTTATTTCACATTACCTGACTCCCAGCTCATGCAAACTCATGCTGGAAGGGGTGTGTGGATGAGAGACTGTATATTTTTAAGACTGCTGGCACACACAGGCTGCAGCTGCTTCTCCCTCCTTTCCCGAGACTCACTACTGGTAGGGAGCCAGGTAATGTAAATCAAACTATTATAAAGTACTGAAATGATTCAGAATGCTAACAAAGCCATCTGTATTAAAGATCAGAATGATGTCAAACTATAACATAATAACATATTAACTTTTCTGCTGTCAGACCACACTGACATTGCCCCCACTGTGCTTCATACACAGCGTGACAGATACATTTCTTACGTTTGACAGAACATAACTGATCCCCCTTCCCCTTCATTTACTGATAGCTATAGAAGGCTGTGCTATTCTATGTAATAACCCCCTGGAGCTTCCACAAGACACTGCCATAGCTGTGATAATCAAATGATCAAGAACAGCGCGGACGCGGGGACCCCTGCACGTCGAATCATTTCACCTCCTTCAATCTCATTGTATCTATGATCGCTCCCGGATGCCATCTACATAAATGGTATAAGAGAGCCAGATCTGAACATGAGAAAATATCCGAACAGATCATCTCTGCAAGACTTTTATCCCACAAAATAGACTGCAACGGAAAGTCCATCTGCAAATGGCGTAAGGTGTTGTCAATTGATTTCCACTCACATTTTGGATAGATTGACCTATCGTTACTGTGCATTAATCATGTAATATTGCAAGGCAATGATCTGAGAGCAAAAGGCTGAATGGCTCAGATTTCCATAATGTTCCTCAGCTTCTTTGACTTCGAAGAAGAATTTTATAAAAACAGATAAAAAGCTACAAAATAAAATAAAAAAAAACTGGATTGGAGGATTGGATTGGTCATCGCCATCCATTACTTGTTCAAAGTTATGGTCATGGTGACCAAGATGTCTTTTATCTCCGCCAGTGACAATATTATATGTAAAATCCTGCTGAGGGAAATAAGACATGAATAATGGGGCAGAGGAAACAGGGTACAATGATGTTCATTCCAATGTAAATCACGGATCGCGCTGATACAGTGTCAAGCCATGTTCTCTAGCAGATGACTAGATTTTATGAACGTGACCAGTCTTAGGTTTTCAATGAGTGGCATCTGTTCTCCATGCTAAACTGCAGACAGTGGCCCACATTTATTAAAACGTTTGCATCAGTTTTCTGTCGGACTTTGCACTGAAAAGAACGTACAAACTGCTGGCACATGTATTTATAGTGTCTGCGCCAATTTTGTGTCACGGCTGCTCTGTACCCGACAGGAAAGAAAAAACGGGAGTGTTAGTGCTTAGTTTGCACCCCATTTATTATTGACGTCAGGGTTGGCACCTGCACTGGGCATGCCTGGGCAAGTGCCAGGGCCCAGAGCTACAGGGGGGGCCCACATTAGGATGTACATAATGAATACATAGGGATGAGGGAGCTGTATATAATGCATCCATAAGGCGTGAGGGGGGCTTGCATAAAATATCCATGGGGGGGCTGTTTGGGATGATAAACTAGGGGATATTTTAGGGAACAAGAGACTGTTTTTGTTTCTACATTTTTAATGCCTCCTTGTGAGTTCACTTCAAAGGGGCCCACTGAGGCTCTGTCGCCCAGGGGCCTACTGAAACCTAGAGCTGACCCTGATTGAAAAGTACCACAATTCTGCAACATGAACAAAGTGCACCAAAAAATTGGTGCACACTTCCCAATCAGTGCAGGGGGTGCCAGATTAATGAAGACACCAGCCGCACTCTGCACACTCCACAACCACAGACTGCACTAGTTTTCATAAATGTGGTCTAATATTCAGCAGCAGTGTATGAACTAAACATACAGATATAGCAAATTTTAAAGGGTTTGGCCACTTCACCTCATTTTTCTTCTAATGTGTATGGGGGACATGATATTAGGTTATTTACCAATATACATGTATTAAAAGCTCTGCATAGATTTTTTTCAAATGTAAAGTAAAGACCCTGGTTCAGAAATGTCTTTTACCTCATCAATTTCCATTCCTGTCCATGAACTGTCTGGAGATGGAGGGTCATGGGCTCTTTAACTACCCATAACCAACCTGCCTTCCAGGACTTTACAATAGTATTCTTGAATACATGCTTAAGGTCCTGGAAGGTATATTGGTCATAGAAGACATTTTTGGAAAAGGGGAATATTCTTCTACATTTCAGGACGTATATGGAAAAACTACCTAATTCTGCCTTCACAAATTACAAAATAAGTGACCACACTTCCGGTAAACAGATAACCAATGAGCAACTAGTGCCAGGCAGCTGCTGCCAAGGGAGGTCGGTCACATGATGTATCCAAAAAGGATGCAAAAGACAAGAACCTGTGATCATTAGTCAGACCCCACATGGAGGATTTCTGAGCACCTGTGTCTTACAAACATTGATAGAGAGCAGCTGCCGAAAGTATCAACCATAGGAAACAGTGGCTTAACTAGAAGCTGATGGGCCCCAGTGCAAAGTCTGTGCCAGGCCCCCGACTATAATGTATGGTTTATAGTAATAGTCTTCTCATATGGGAAAGTGACACCATAAGGGCCCCCTAAGCCTCTTGGGCCCGGTTGCAACTGCACCCTCTGCACCCCCTCAAGTTATGCCCCTGATAGGAAATAGGTGTAACTTAGCATAGAAAGAAAAAGCATAGAAAGAAAAATCCTGCTTCACATCCTCCTGACGTTTTAGCTCGTATTAAAATCGAATAGAATACATAAACAGATTGACGCGTTTCGGCGTAAGCCTTAGTCTTGATCTACCAGGAAATAGGTGCATTGCAACTTACGTTTATTATGCCTTTTAAGTCTTTCATTGAAATTTTATTTATTATAGTCAGATTGTTTCCCAATTGAAGCCTTCTACAGTAGAAGAGCGATGATTGAGTTTTTAATACCCTACACTTTACAGTATTCTACATTTTGGCAGTAATAAACCATACACAGTGCATAGAGATGACGATCTTGTGTCTGTATCATACCTGGTAAGATCAAATACACGAATCTTACCGCCACTCGTATAGGTTCTTCAAACAACCTGCTGTGATGTCCATTACCGTCGCTGAATTTCTTGACTTCAATTGATGCATTGATGAAACACAATTGAAGCTTTTAGATGCCGTCAAACAAAGAGCATCTCCCCATGTTCTACATTAAGCATGTTCCATATGAATATCTAATGCTTTGGGCTTGTGACACCTCATAGCCGATGTCTGAATAGTTACTGTCACTTCGAAACATAATTTATTTCCTCATTCTACTATTTCCTTGCAAATTTGTTGCTTGTGTTTTGATACAAAGGAATTTTTGATACAGAAATTAAACAGCAAAAGCTATGTAAGGTAATAGATACAACAGAGGCGCAGTAATTATTCTGTCATTTTAATAAATCATAGACATGGAATGAAATGTAGAGATTTTTACAATTATTCTGTATTCTAAAAATTAAAATAATTGTATTATATTACAGTCCTGGCAAAATGAGCAATTACTTTAACTGGAATGAGATCCAGTACATTATAAGGTAATGAATCTAGGTAAGGGGTATGATTATTGCAGAAGGTGAAAACAGAAAGAAGAAGATACACTGGTAAAAAGCAGGTTAAAGGGGCTGTCCACTTTCCGAAAATAATTGATAATGTTTGTGTAATGAAAAGTTATACAGGTTTTCAATATAGTTTCAGTATCAATTCCTCACTGTTTTCTAGATCTCTGCTTGCTGTCCTTCTGTAGAAAGCTTAATTGTTTACATCCTGTCTCTAGTCATGTGATGTCACACAGGTGCCCGGCTCATTATATCCCTGGTCATGTGATGTCACACAGGTGCCCGGCTCATTATATCCCTGGTCATGTGATGTCAAACAGGTGCACAGCTCATTATATCACACCGCTCTGATTACTTTCTGTGATATTCCGAACCGTGCACCTGTGAGACATCAAATTTACCAGGAATATAAGGGCCATACTCCTATGTGACATCACATGACCAGAAATATAACGAGCCGTGCACCTGTGTGACATTCCATGACCAGGGATATAACAAACTGTGCACCTGTGTGACATCACATGACCAGAGATATAAGGAGCTGTCCACCTGTGTGACATCACATGACCAGGGATATAACAAGCCGTGCACCTGTGTGACATCCCATGACCAGGGATATAACAACCCGTTCACCTGTGTGACATCATAAGAAGCAGGGATATACACTAACTACCCATGCACCTGTCCAAAACATCCCATGACCATGGATATAACGACTTGTGCACCTGTGTGACATCACATAACCTGGAATAAAACGAGCTGCGCATCTGGGTGACATCACGTGACCAGGGACGGGTTTTTATCCACAGGCAGTAAACAATGAAGTGTTTCCTATAGAATGACAGATCTAGAAAACTGTGAGGAATTGATACAGAAAGTATATTTGAAAATTGTATAACTTCTCATTACACAAACCATATCAATTAGTTGTTGAAAGTGGATGACCCCTTTTAAACAGGAACCTATTCCCTTAAGGACCCCCTCATTGGTGTACGTTAAAGGGGTGGTACAAAGTTCCTTCATCCATAGCATAAACAATCTGATTGGTGGAGTTCCAACTGGATCTTGTTCCCACTATTTGATGGAGCGGTAGGTCCAGCATGTCTCCTGCCACTCGGTTGCCCTCCCATGTACTGTCTATGAGAATGCTGGAGGTTGAACGCTGTACGGTAGACACAAACATCTTGCAAAAGTGAAGATGAGCATTTGGTAGTATCTGAAAAAATGGCAGGGTCTGAAATTTATATCCAGAATACGATGAGAGGGTCACATGGCAGTACCAGGGCAGATTGACTGTTCAGTCCAAGTGTGGACACCCCCCCCAATTGGGGGACCATAAAACGCTTGATGACACCCCACTCCTAAAGCATATTGATGTGTGTATCCCCATAGCATTTGATTCCCTTGTGCCTCATTCATTAGCCTATATAACTTCCCATGACTCCACTTTAGTTGCCTTTCAGCTTGAGTTCCTGCTTCCCCCCAATACGCCTATGTCCACACTTATATACTATTACTCCCTTACTGCCGCGCTCTTAAAGTCGATTTTATCGGACACTGCGCCACATCCATCAACACCCAATTCATTGTCAGGTGGTAAAAGGTTCTCTTTAAGCTTTTTGTTCCAATTCCTGTTTACAATGGGGGTTATTTATCTTTATTTTTCTTCCTTTTTTTCTGTCCTTTTTGAGACTTTTTTTTGGCGCATTTCAATTTTTGCACCTTTTTGTGGACATTTCGAAATATCCGCTGGACATTTGTTTATTGTCATTAAGACAAATGACATTTATAATTTCAAATTGTCTAAAATTTTAGACATTTTTGGCACAAAAATTACGGTACTCCAGACTAAACTATACTTAGGAAAAACTTAGAGTAAAGAATAGCAGAATGAAAAACTAACCAAATCAAACAGAGATAAGATAAATGACCCACTCGCTCATTCCGCAGATGAAAAATTCTGCTTCTGGTGACGCCTTTCTGAAACAGGACACCCTAGTCACAGTCCACCAAACGCAGACATGACCAGTCCTGATCATGTGACCCAGAGCCCGGTACTGGAGAGAAGAGTGAGTTGATACTGATCCTATATAGCAGTCTAGTAAATGACTGAACTGTATGTAAAATATTTCCTCTTAGTTTATTGTATTTTCAAGACTTCTCGAGCCAGTGTATGGCTACGCGGGCCTCCGAGCCAAGCAAATCAACCTTGTCAGGATGTGAGCACCCACAGGCACAAGTGAGATGGAATGAAATGAAAATGCTGACCCATAATATAGGAGGGAAGTTGTGCTTTGCGTGAGGTTGATGACTGCAGCTCTGCCGCCTTGGATTACAGCGCGCAACGTGGGGACAGATTTGATTGTCCTTTCAGGTCCCTGCAGAATAAAATGTGTTCCTACTGCATATAAGGAGCCACTAATAAGTGTTAGACCTCCGTCACCCACCGTCCCATTCTGCAGACGCTATTACAATCCTGCCAAGAAAACACTAAGATATTGGGATTGTTTTCGAGAATCTGACGAAATTTTCTTGCTCCTATTCAACGCGTCTGACATAAAGCACGTAGTGAAAATGATGTTTTTCCTGCATTTTATAGCTGTAAATGGTTATGTGAGGCTGAGGGTTTACGAAGCTTAAAGAAATATGCAGGAGATGGAAAGTGGCATTATTACAGAAAAACCTTACAGTGGAGACAATGATGGAATAAATGTGATTTCTTATGAATTTTAGATATCAGGCTAAATTGGAAGGGGCTGTCGGCAATCAAATCCGCCTGAGCTTAAGGAGGAATTTCTAATAAGGAGGAAGCTGCTACATACATAAAGATATCAACTGGCGGGATACATAAAAATGTCAAATCCTGTAAAAATTAATATGTAACTGCACATAGAGCTTAACACGCAGCTAATAGAAAGGAGTTCTGAGGGGGAAATAGGAAAAGATGAAATAGTAAGAGTACTGCATTAACTGTTTCATATTTAGTTTTTGTCAGCCCCTTTAGCCATTCATGGTTTCATCTTTTTTGTTTTATTATCATTTTTTTTTCATGTACAACTATCAAAGGGAACCTGTCATCTCACCAGTGCCACAAAACCTCCTAATAGTACCTTATTCTGGTGTTTTTCTTAGGCCTCATTCACACAACCATTGGGGGCAGTGATCAGGCCAAGAAATTTGGCACCGCACCACGACCGAGCTGGATGGCCACTGTGTAAAATATGGGTTTTGCTGCAACTGAGGAGCTGAGGAGCATTCACCCCTTCTCCCTCCTCCCAGCTGTGTACTTACCCAAGTTGCAGCCCAGTTGAGCACACGGCTAACTGCATGAGGCCTTTTTCTTATGAGTTCCACCATTGTTCCAAAATCAACTTTTATACCTCCGCCCATTAAGAAGTCAAGAAGGTAGAATTCTCAACCATGCACTGAAGCTCCCTCTGCCTCTTCAAGTCACATCGCCCATCAGTGCTGAAGTTCTTCTCTCCCTGTTGTGCACATGCGCAGTGCGGCTGTGACATGTGCCACAGTGAGAAGGCATCTTGATTGCATGGTTGGGCTCCTCTGTCTCCATGACTTTATGTTAGAGAAGCGAGAGAAGGAATAAAAGGTGATTTTGGAACAATGGTAAAACACAAAAGAATAAGAAAAATATGAACTGGACACAAATGACATATAGGGGCACATTACTTACACATTCCAAGGAGTTTACCGAAAGTGCAATGTCCAACAATAATGCACTGTGCCGCGATTCACTAAGATTGTGCGCCCAATATCCTGCATGTGTCTCTTCCCTGCTCAGGTCCGAAGACCAACAATTACATCCTTTGCCAAAAGTTGCCAGTAGTGTAGCAGAACATATCAAGGATGTGGAATATAGAACAACGATCAAACCAAAGAAACAAAAATTCCACCACAATAAGGTCACTTAAAGTAGTAAAAAAATCAATTTTTATTTTCAATGTATCTAAAAATCATTAATGCAATTAGACAAATGCTCAGGGGACAATATCCCTGGCTAGAAACGGCGTGGGTACAAGTCAGACATCTATTACTATGTAATTTACAAGTGAAACAAGATATACTTAGTTGCTATATACAAATGGGAAGGGGAAAGGAAATTATACAGTAGTCAATTCACATGTATAGATGGAAAGCAGTGCAGTGCAGTGCTGATTGGCACATAAGTCCTCACCCATAAATGGAAACCACACGCCGACCCCGACGTACGTTTCAGCCGTCAAGCCTTCATCTGGGGGTCACCTTCACCTTCTTCTTCCTGGTGCATGTGAGTGCTTGATCTTGCGACACAATTTGAAAGTTAAATCAGACACTCAGTCTGAATCAGTCAGATCTTCCGACGGCATGCCCCACGATTTCTGACGCATGAACGCAGCGCAGCTACGCCATAATCTGATTGCGTGTGTCACAATCCCCTGTTAAATACCTGTCACAGCCAAGCAAAACTCAAAAACTACGGAAAGTCCGATGGAAGTGTGTTCACGGACCCATAGAGTAAGGTACTATTGAGGGGTTTATGTAACAGCTATTACTTATTTATGTCTACATTTTACAGAGCTGTAATTTTTCCTTGGGGCCACATGAAAAAGTGGAATGGTTTTAGAGGATCCTAGTAATATACTTAGTTCCATCCAATAACTCATTGGGGCTCATTTACTAAGGGGCCGAATTACCAGGTTTCCCGAATATTACCTTTTTGCGCCATTTGTCCCTGAATTGGCCCGGGTTTTTGGTGCACACAATCGGATTGTGTCGCATGCAACGGAAATCGGGGGGCATGGCCATTGGAAAACCAACGGATTCATAAAAACTGCGGTATTTAAAAAAGAATTTGTGTTGCTTGACATGCACTTACTGTACATGCGCCGGGAAGAGGAAGGTGAACTCCGGCAGACCTCGGGACAGCAGCAACACCTGCTGGATATCGGGAGCACAACCCTAGTGATTCCCGGCAGACCCGAATCCACGTCGGACAATGCGCCGTGGGATCGCGACAGGACCGGGTAAGTAAATGAGCCCCAATATGTTCCTTTTTTATAATACCCCCTCTTAGTTTTCTTTGACTTGGGGCTCCTCCTTGGGGCCACCTGAACATAGTTACACTAAACCCCCCTCATGGCGGCCCTGGGCCCATTTGACCACTCACCGTTGTAGGGGATGGGATTGTGGCAGGCAGTCAAGCGGCAGTCAAGTGGTCAGACACAGCGCATGCACAACAGAAGTCAATGAGGATGTAAATTAGCTGCCATTTTTGAAGCTTGCTCATGCACCAAAAACAGCCATGTGCATGTGACTAATTTTAAGCACAATCTTTCAGTATTAGGGGCTCAAACCACCCCTGCCCCTAAGACATAGGCAAAATTTTCTACATTCTACAATTTTTACTAATAAAAAGTTTTTAAAAATGAACTGTGAAAGCATCTGAAAGCGCAAACCATCTGATAGAACAAGATGTTCCTTATAATCGCCTGCAAATAAATAACTAAACACAAAAGATTAAAAGAAATCAATAGTCTCTGACAGCAAGTCTCAATTTTGTGAAACTATTTTTTTTTTTTGTTTTCCAGACACCAATAAATCCCAGAGTTCTCCTGATTCTCCACTGACCTTTCCAAAAAGACTTCAAAACCTTAGCAGATAAACGTACAAAGCCTCCACATACACCCAAAATCTGCTGTATTTAGCCTCAATGTTGTCTTAAAAAAGACCCACACATTCATGTTTTTTTTTTAATTCAAAAATGAAAAGTCAAAAGTCTTATTTCATTTGGTATTTCATGGGGTTAATTGTCACCAGAATGCCATAAAGTAAGAAAACTTTGATTTGAACACAATTTCACAATTTTGGTTTCTGTTTTAATAATAAAAAAAAATCACACCAAAAAATCTAATGAGGATCCTGCATGATCATTACCTCTTCATCCAAATTTGAAGATTCTGCTGGGACTGGGGGCGGATTTGGCTAGGACCCTGTTGCTGAATTCCACCTGCAGGTGGCATTGTACTATCATTGTGCTATCCGGCACCACACTCCTTTTTTGTATCAATTTCTTCCCCGTTATCCAAGTGGTGAGAAGGGGAAGTGCTGCACATCACCGCACAGGAATCACGTCCTACATATGTTACTAGAATCGGCTTCTTGGGGAATGGAGGATGTGTCCCTTCTGCTGCTTTCAATCTGTGGTTTCAGGACCTTTAGAGGAGCTTCAAAGGACCTGAAATGGCTCTTGTGTACATGTGTATGGAGAGCAGGAACAGATGTATAAGGATTTCATGGGTGAAGACTAGAGATGAGCGAGCACTAAAATGCTCGGGTACTCGTTATTCGAGACGAACTTTTCCCGATGCTCGAGTGCTCGTCTCGAATAACGAACCCCATTGAAGTCAATGGGAGACTCGAGCATTTTCAAGGACCAAAGCTCTGCACAGGGAGCTTGGCCAACACGTGGAACCTAGAAAAGGATGGAACAACACCACGGCAAGGAGTGAATACAGCAGGGGGCAGCATGCATGAATGCCTCTGGAGGCTGCTTAATCGCACCATGTATGCCCAAAATATGGGCAACGCATGGCCATACAGAGGACAGAATGAAGCTAGACAGCATCTAAAACATGCACTAATTGACCCTGACACTATAGGGGCAAGGGCATGCAGAGGCAGCGCCAGCAGGCTAGAGAGTGGCATGGGACATACCCTAAATGGATACAGGCTTCAAACCAATGGGTGGCAGAGGGAAACCAAAGGAGTGTGAGCAAGAAGCGCTCAATATATATGGTACATGAAAAAGTTTGCCATATAATTTTTGTGGATTAACACAGCCCCTTATCCTGCGGTGGCGGACAAAGTTAAACATGGAAGCCGATGAAAACAACCCAAAATTCTGCCGGACACACTCGTTTGATTAGGGGATCCGATGTATGAGCAGTGAAGATAGTAGATTAAAGGTTTTTTGCCAAGTTTTAAAAACCCTATGTTAGTGGATCTTGCATGGAAGGTTGGCGCTCCGCCCAGGGAAGCTTTCGCCCAATCCAAGCCCCTGTCTCTAGGCTATCCCCAAACAGCCACTTCAAGAACCTTTCTGTATACGAATCAAGTGTAGATAGGACGTAGTCTTATAAAGTGTTAGGATGAGAGCGTCACGTGGTTGGGTGAGGGGAATGTAAACAGATGCCGCAAGAAGCGCTGAAATAAATTAGGGTAAATGATAAAAGTTTTATTTAGATACTGTTTGGGGAGTAACCAAAGACGTTGGCGGGCGACAAATAACAACTTTTGATGGGAATCCATGAAACAAACCCAACTTTCTGCCTGACACACTCTCGTTTGATAAAGGACGATGGTGGAGGAAGCAAGAGGGACGAAGCTGAAAATCTGGACGTACATATTGGGGTACCAATGGAGACAACGTGTGGAGAGCGCTATGGGACAATTTAATTTGGATTAGTGCCTGATGTGGCGTCCCAAAAGTTATTTACAACCAGTAGGAGCATGTAGGTGCCCTCAGAAAAATAGAATTAGAATTGGTGCCTGTATGTGGCAGTCCCCAAAAGTTTTCAAACGAGCAGGAGTTGGCTCAGAAATGATAGGTGAGGGCTGTATGTCTGCATCCCAAGTCAACCACAGATGGAAAACTCCGAAAAATTGAATAGATTGGTGCCTGTATGTGGCAGTCCCACAAAAGTTTTCAAACCAGAGGAGGTAGTGGCTGCCTCCAGACAAAATGAATGATGAGTGCCGTTATGTGAGTCAGTCCACAAAAGTTTTCAAAACCAGAGGAGCAGGTAGTGTGGCCCTCCAGAAAAATTGAATAGATTGAGTGCCGTTATGTGGACAGTCCAACAAAGTTTTCAAACCAGTAGGACAGCAGGTAGGTGGCCCTCCAGAAAATTGAATAGATGAGTGCCTTATGTGGCAGTCCCAAAAAGTTTTCAAACCAGAGGACAGGGAGGTGGCCCTCCAAAAAATGGAATAGATTGAGGCTGTATGTGGCAGTCCCAAAAAGTTTTCAAACCAGAGAGAGGTAGGTGGCCCTCCAGGGAAAAATGATAATAGTTAGTGCCTGTATGTGGCGATCCCACAAAAAGGTTTTCAAACACGAGGGAAGGTGCCCCGAAAATGAGATGTGCCGATGTGGCATCCAATTTAACAAGGACGTCGGCCCCTAGAAAAAATTGATAGATTGAGTGCCGTATGTGGCACTCCCAAAAATTGTTAAAACAGAGGCCGGGTCGGTGTGCCCTCCAGAAAAATTAAAATGCGTTAAAAGTATCTGCAAGAGTCCAGTGGGGCCCTGTCAAAAAATAAGCCAGTTTCCTCTGCTTTATGTAAACAGAGGAGAGAAGGAGGAAAATGAGGAGAGGAGGAGTGGATCAATTTCAGGTTGAGCTTCCTTCACCTGGTGGAGATTGGAAATATGAGAAATCCAGGCTTATTCATCTTATAAGCGTCTCAGCCTTTCAGCGCTGTCAGTCGACAGGCGTACGCTTATCGGTGATGATGCCACCACCTGCACTGAAAACCCGCTCGGACAAGACGCTAGCGGCAGGGCAGGCAAGAACCTCCAAAGCGTACAGCGCCAGTTCGTGCCACATGTCCAGTTTGAAAAACCCAGTAGTTGTAGGGAGCTGTGTGATCATTTAGGACGATGTATGGTCAGCTACGTACTCGCCTCACCATTTTCTGTAAACGATCAGCCCTACTCCTGCCGAGACGGGACAGGTGACAGTGTCTTGCTGGGGTGACATAAAGCTGGCAAAAGCCTTGTAAAGCGAGGGAGGAGAGGACAGATGCGCGCCTACTCTCTAGCTGATGTCCCGAGCAACTAACGCACTGGCTAGCGGACTGTAGAAGGGAAATACTGTTTCAGCTTGTGCACCAGGCCTTGTGGTATTATTGCATATCTCACACTCCTTTCCTCTGCACGGGATGAGAGGGGAAGAAGATGTTGGAGGAAGGGGTCCAGGAGACCGGAAACACATAGAAGAGTGTGGAAAAATGCTTTGAACGCGAGGTCACGGGATAGGCAGCCTAGCAGGAAATCTGCCATATGACGCCAGAGTACCAACGCGTAAGCATTCACTCCCCTCACGGCCTGACTGTCCATTTCCTCCTCCTCCAACTCCTCCAACTCCTTTCTCTGCCCATACACGCTGAACAGTTAGGACTCAACAATGGTCCCTCTTGTGTCCCCAAATTCTCCTCCTCTTCCTCCTCATCCTCCTCCACCCACCTCCTCCGATATGCGCTGAGAAACAGACCTAAGGGTGCTTTGGGCTATCAACAAGGGAATCTTCTTCCCCGTCTCTTGTGACGAGCGCAAAGCTTCCGACGTCATGCTGATAGAGAGTTTTTCAACAGGCCAAGCAAGCGGGATGTGAGGGGCTGATGATGGCGGCATCGCCACTGACCATCGTGTTGACTCCTCAAAGTTACTCAGCACTGACAGATATCAGACATCCACGTCCACTCCTCATTGTAGACTTGAGGAAGCTGACTGACCTGACTACCAGTTTGGTGGAGTTGACATACTGGCAGTCTACAATGGCCGGCGCTGCTGGTAAACTCTGGATACATGGTCAGTGTTGAATTCCACCTCGTGGGCACGTCGCACAACAGTCGGTGAGCGGGCAGTTGGAGGCGGCGCTGCGCTGCCCTGAGAGTGGCAGCATCTGTGCTGGATTCCTGAAATGCGCACAGATGCGGCGCACCTTTCGTGAGCAATCTGGACAGATGGGGTATGTCTTGAGGAAACGCTGAACTATCAGATTTAACACATGGCCAGGAATGGCACATGTGTCAGTCTGCTGAGTTGCAGTCCGCCACCAGGTTACGGCCGTTGTCACCACACAACATGCCTGGCTTCAGGTTCAGCGGTTGCAGCCACAGATCGTCTGCGCCGTGATGCCCCTGTAATAGCTCTTGGCGGCGTGCCTTTTTATCGCCTAGGCTCAGCAGTTTGAGCACCGCCTGCTGTCGCTTAGCAAGCGGCACTGCTGCTGTGCCTAGAGCTACCGACTCTGATGGCGCCGTGCCCACGGATGTGTGAGTTCGGAGGAGGAGTGGGGAGGGGTGGGAGGGAGGAGAGGCTAGTAGGCTGTGAAAAACACCTGGACCGAGGTAGGCCCCGCCCAATCCTCGGCGTCGGTCAGTATAGACCCCCCAGGGTCAGACTCGGTACCAGCCCCCTCCACAAGTTAACCCCAGTTGCCGTCAGCGACATATATGGCCGCCGGCAGCACTCTCCACGGTCCGTGAGTTCAGGGACCTTGTCGAGAAACGGCGTTGGTCAGGCACGGTGATGTTGTCTGACACGTGCTGGTGCAGGGCTGGGACGGCACATCGGGAAAAGTATAGTGGCGGCTGGGGACCGAATACCGAGAGGCGTCCGCCGCCATGAGGTGGGTTGCGAAGGCCTCGGTCTCTATAGCCTATAGGGCAGCATCTCCAGGCTAAGCAATCTGGAGATGTGCACATTAAGGGCTTGGGCGTGCGGGGTGGGTTGCACTATATTTGCGTTTCCGTCCAGCTCTGGGGTATGGAGGAGGAACGCTGGTGGAGGAGGGGGAGGATCGTGGAGGCGACGAGGGGTTGGGGTTGTGGCAGGGTCGGGCAGGGGGTTGGGCACTATACGCTGACACAGGGGAAGGAGTCAGGGGGTGTGCACGGCCGGGAGGTGCAACGGGCTGTTTGCCAATGAGTGGGGTGCTTTAGCATATATGCCTGCGCATACTGGGTGTAGTTAGCTAGTGTTGTGGAACCCTGCTGAGCCTGGTTGGCAAAGTTGCACCCACAGTCCGTCGGTCATCCGGTGTTTCCTTAAAAGAACCCCAGACTTTTGAAGATTTCAAGCCCTCGCCGCAGAAGAGCCCATCGCCAACGGGAGCTTCAACTAGTTGACACATTTGGCGCTGATGCACCAGCTCTGGCCCTGCCTCTCCGTCTGGCCCCACCACTGCTCTTCCAACCTGTCTGGCGAGGATCTCACCTCCCCTCAGCAAACACTGTGTTCCCCCGGCCCTCTCACCAAGCTTGGTCTGTCACCTCATCATCCTCGATTCCTCAGTCGTGCTCCCCCCTCGGACTTCCTGCCCTGACAACAACTTCCCCACTGTCTGACAACCGTGTCTCCTCATCGTCGGACACCTCTTTACACACTTCCACTACGTCAAGAAGGTCATAATCACCCACAGACTGTGACTGGTGGAAAACCTGGCATGGAAAATTGCTCAGCAGCAACCGGACAAGTGTTTGTGACTGTGGGAAGGGTCAGAAAACAGTTCCTAGAGTATGGCCGGTTTCAAATGCCAAATTTTCCTGGGAGGGGGCAGAATGGGGGGAGGAGGCTGAGGTGCAGGAGCTGGAGGATTGGCGATTCGGTGACATGGGTGGACTGCGTGGAAGACGACTGTGGACAAATTGCTCGAAGCATTGTCAGCAATCCACGACATCACCTGATTCGCACTGTTCTGGGCTCAACAGTGCTCTACCTACCACGAGTCCAGTAACTTCAGACATGAACCTAGGGAGTGTAGCTCTGCGGCGTCCCCTGCCCCCTCATAGCAGGTGGGTCTCACCGGCCAGGACCACGGCCTCTGACCCCTGCAGTAGTTGGACGCCCACATCCCCGCCCTCGCTCTACCCCTAGCCTCGGTAAAACATTTTAAAATGAGGTTATAGCTTTAATTTTTTTTAACTTTTTTTTGTGTTTTTTTTTTTTTTTTGTGTTTTTGGTTTTTTTTAAAAACCAACAATCTATCCTATTGCTATGGCCTATTTTCTAGCCAGTATAAAGACACACTACTATGCCAGATGAGATGACACCGAGTTATTAACAAAATAACGTAAAATAAAAAGGCACAATGGCGACTGTGCCTATTGAAATCCAACCCCTACTAAATTTTCCCACTTCGGTCTTTGCAATTGATATGTGCGTCACTAAGCGCAAAACAGCTGGTCACAAGTCTCACTACAAATTGCTGACAATGTAGTAGAGCACTGCAGCAAGTACAGCCACCAGCAGATAACCAGGAAATCAAATATGAACGCTACTGTAGGTAAGCCGTGTGGATTCTCCTATGGTATTTCTAGCCAAGTATGAAAGCACATACTATGCCAGAGATGAGACGACGCGGTTTATTAAAACAAAAAACCGTAAAATAAAAAGGACAAAGGCAGACCTGTGCCTAATTGAATCCAACCCTACTAAATTTTCCACTTCGTCTTTGCAGGGATATGTGCGTCCACTAAGCGCAAACCACAGCGGTCGCAAGTCTCACTACAAATGACGAGCACATGCTAGTAGAGCACTCAGCAGCAAGTACAGCCACCGAACGATCAACCAGAATCAAATATATAACGCTACTTGTGCGTAAAGCCGTTTGGATTCTCCTATGGCTATTTATTAGCCCAGATATGAAAGCACAACTCCTATGCCAGCTGACCGGTTTGTGTGTTTTCCCTACGTTTATGGCTACCTGCGTCTATTTTAAACCAAAAAACAAAAACTTTTTATCCTGTGGCCTTCCCCATATTTTTATTACTACCCAACGGACCAACTGGTTCTCGCACTCTTCTTGATGGTTGCCCTAACCCTGTACCCCCCCACTCCACACACATCTCCACCCTCGCTACCACTCTAAGCCTCTATGCTGATCCACACCTGACGGCTTACCCATTTTGTGAGGCACTCCAAGTGGACACTATTCCGCGTAGTATGTTCCCACCGAGCCAGCAGTACACAAAACATATTTTTGATGTATGGTAGCCTAGAGTGGGGTACAACGATATTATACAATATAGACAAATTTGCTCACAATTGGCTAATGTGATGTGCCTAGTATTTTGCACACCTGCTTTCGGAAAGTCACTAAGCCATGGGGTTATCGCACAGGCCACGAGTTATTAAGTATATGGCAAGTTGTGGAGATCGTGTTAGCACAGACTGTAACACCAACAAAATATTCCTGGCTATGGGGATATATAACGGCATTTACTGTAGGCTGTAAGCCGTTGGATCTCCTATGGGCTATTTTCTAGCCAAGATGAAAGCACACTACTCTGCCAGATGAGATGACACTGAGTTATTAAACAAATAAACGTAAAATTAAAAAAGGACAAATGGCAGCTGTGCTAATTGAAATCCAACCCCTACTTAAATTTCCCAATTTGGTGTTTGAGGTGGATAGGTGTGGTCCACTAAGAGCCTAAACACAACGGTAGCAAGTCCCCCTGCTAATTCTCACAAAATGGTACTAGATGCAATAAAAAAAAAAAAAGTAAAGAAGTTTATGTAGGCCTAAGAAGGGCTTGTTGGGTTGTCTTGGAGAAATCATCCTGCCACAGGTAAGCTAATAAAAAACCCTCCTAAGCTTTCCCCTGACCAGCGCAGCTCTCTCCATAGCGGCAATACCAGGAAACAGAATGATCCGAGCAGCGCGGGCGGCAGCGGCTAGTCTATCCCAGGGTCACCTGATCTGGCCGCAACCACTGCTATAGCGTGTAAAGTGTACCACGTCATGTGGGTGGAGTGCAGAGTCTCCTGGAGTGGATTGGCTCTGTTTCTGGCCCGCCAAAAAGCAAAACGGCGGGAGCTGCCCATTTTCTTCGAGCGGGGAAGTATTCGTCACGAGAGCAACGAGCAGTTTTTCGAGTACGCAAGTGCTCCGAACGAGCATCAAGCTCGGACGAGCATGTTCGCTCATCTCTAGTGAAGACCCTTTTGAGTATAAAACTTGGTGGGTGGTTTGGGTGGCTAAGGGCCCCAGGCTACTGCCCAAACAGCCTATATTATAATCCACTACTGGTGCAGGTTTATGTGTATTGAGAGATATATGGAGTAAGAATGAAGAAATATATACCGTAGCTATTTATTGACATCACAGCAATTAATGGTGTACTGTAGGTCTTCCTTAAGTTCCCATCCTGATTTTTTTTTTATTCCCTGTATGAGACTATGAACAAACTTTTCAGTTTTTCCTTCTCTAATATACTCCCAGATCGTGCACTGTACAATCGTTTCAGCTGCTCCTGTTCTATAACATCCTGCATGCATAATCTGCTCAGCTCCTCCTGGTCTATAACATGCTGCCTGCAGATAGGACACTATGTACAATCTGCTCAGCTCCTCCTGCTCTATAACATGCTCCCTGCAGATAGGACACTATGTACAATCTGCTCTGCTCCTCCTGCTCTATAACATGCTGCCTGCAGATAGGACACTATGTACAATCTGGTCTGCACTGTCTGCACTGTTACATGCTGCCTGCAGATAGGACACTATGTACAATCTGCTCAGCTCCTCCTGCTCTATAACATGCTGCCTGCAGATAGGACACTATGTACAATCTGCTCTGCTCCTCCCGCTCTATAACATGCTGCCTGCAGATAGGACACTATGTACAATCTGGTCTGCACTGTCTGCATTGTTACATGCTGCCTGCAGATAGGACACTATGTACAATCTGCTCAGCTCCTCCTGCTCTATAACATGCTGTCTGTAGATCAGACAACACTTGGTGACAGGTTTCCTTTAAGGTCATATAACCCTGAAAGCGACTTTAAGCTTGACATCTACAGCATTTGATGAGCTTTTTCTTAGGGATGAGGCCTACACTACATTATAAATTATTCTCATCTCTATTTGGGGAATGTTTTGTACATATCAGCAATGGGTGATATACACAGGACACTGGATTATTAATGGTGACAGGTCCGATAGTACTGTACTGGACCACCGGTATGGTTCTTGTAACCTGCTGGCAGTAAACCTTTGTCTCACTATTATTACGGTACTACTGACAAACTGATTCAGCATCACCTGCACCTTACCTGGGGTGCAAAACCTGAGCAGCGGGTGAGCTGGGAGTATATAACCTGCACCTGATTACTGCCAGGTGATGCAGAGCTGCAGCCATGCTATATGTGTTTGCATTCATTATGATTTGGTTACTTGTGTAGATTGTAAGCTCCTCTTTAATTTATTATACATTGTGATGTATTATACATTATTTATGTGTAAAATGTATCTTATGTGTGATATTTGTTGTGAAAGGTGCAACCCAAAGGTGTATCCCTTTAAGACTCTAGGAGTCTGGGAATAGTTGGGTGTTTAGTGCCATCTGTGTGTACATAGAGTTACTCTAGTTCATAGTGTCTGAGGCTGTTGACATACGTGTGCGTTTTGTCGTGTGGTTTTTACCATTTGAAACGCATTGAAAACCCATTAGTTTTTAAAAACGCAATGCTTGATGTGTGCTAATTGCATGAAGCTGTGTCTCACGTGTGTTTTTGTTGCCTTTTTTCATTGCATTTTTGCATACTTGAAAAACGCATCACATTTGCATTTTGGCCTTTTCAATGGGTTTTAGGTTAAAGTGTCTTAACTTGGCATTTTCTCCCCTGCATTTTTTTTGTCTGCGTTTTTGAGGTGCATTTTCATTGCGCTTTTCAAAGTGGTTGCGTATTTGAAAATGCACGTGTTTATGCACCTTGAGAATGCCGTAGCTACGCTGATGCAGAAACATATCTTGTTTAGTCCCTGCTCAAAAAACAATATTAAAATTCAGGACCTTGAGAAAGCTGGGTGCCGTACATAAGAGTTGCCTGAACTGTTCAGACAGGACTAATCAACCTGAGCTGGGTGACTCGTACACAGCAGCTGGGGTATGGTGTAGCGATTGATTACTTCTGCCTGTCAGGGACTACACAGTGGTGACGTTTTCCCGTCTTATGCTGGGCAGGACAAGGCTGGAGCAGTGCATAATTGGATTAAGAGGAGAGCGCCGGGCATCCATAGGAGCCTCATTATCATAATGTTATAATTGTTTTTCCAGCAAAACCACTCAGCTCAGGGATTAAACAAGATATGTTTTTGCATCAGTGTAGCTACAGCATTCTCAAGGTATGTTTACTTCATAAGGCATAAAAGCAAATGGTTATTAATAGAGATGAGCGAACATGCTCGTCCGAGCTTGATGCTCGGTCGAGCATTAGGGTACTCGAAACTGCTCGTTACTCGGACGAATACTTCGCCCGCTCGAGAAAAGGCCAGCTCCCGCCGTTTTGCTTTTGGCGGCCAGAAACAGAGCCAATCACAAGCCAGGAGACTCTGCACTACCCAGCAGGACGTGTTACCCTTACACGTCGATAGCAGTGGTTGGCTGGCCAGATCAGGTGACCCTGGGAGTAGACTAGCCGCTGGCCGCGCTGCTCGGACTCATTCTGTCTCTGGATGCCGCATAGGGAGAGAGCTGCTGCGGTCAGGGAAGCGTTGAGGGTGTTTGTTCTATGTGAGGCTTACTGTTAGGGCAGGAGTGATTCTCAAAGAACCAACAGCCCTTTTAGGGCTAAATAATCGTTCTCTTTTTTCTATTTTAATTTGCATCTTTTACCATTTTGTGAGGAATTAGCAGGGGGACTGCTACCGTTTGTGTTTAGCTGCTTAGTGGCACACATTCCATAGCAAGACCGAAGTGGGAAAATTCAGTAGGGGTTGGATTTCTATAGGCAATAACTCAGTGTCATTAGAGATGAGGCGAGCACTAAAATGCTCGGGTGCTCGTTACTCGAGCGAACATTTCCAGATGCTCGAGTGCTCGTTTCGAGTAACGAGCCCCATTGAAGGCAATGGGAAGACCCGAGCATTTTTCAAAGGGACCCTGGTTCAGAATAAAATGTGTTATTTAATTGAAAAATAATGTGCTTCTGATAATTTCAAACATCTGCGATCTATTCTTTCACTGTTCCGCGCGTTATATTATCCCGACAAGTTAGCAGATGTAAAGAACAGTGAAGAATAGACATAAAAACATGAACACAGTGAAACAGTGAACACAGGATCATTTAAGATAAAAACACGTGCAGAACACAGTGCAGAAAAGATTACAGATGTTCGGCACATCGCTTACTTGTCGGGGAGATACGCGCGGAACGGCGCGAACAAAATAGCAATGTGAAGAACAATATATATGTGTGAAGAAGACATTGCAGATGTATGGAAACATCTGCAATGTGTTCTTTACACACATATATTGTTCTACATGCTATTTTGTTCGCGCCGTCCGCGCGTATCTCCCCGACAAGTAAGCAGATGTGCCGAACATCTGTAATCTATTGGCACTGTGTTCTGCACTGTGTTTTTATCTTAAATGATCCTGTGTTCACTGTTTTTATTCTATTCTTCATTGTTCTCACTGTGTTTTTTTTTAATAAATGCTCGATCTCGAGAAGGGAAATACTCGTCCGAGCAACGAGCCGTCTCGAGTACCCTAATGCTCGACCGAGCATCAAGCTCGGACAGAGCATGTTCGCTCATCTCTAGTGTCATTCATCTGCATAGTAGTGTGCTTCTTGATACTTGGCTAGGAAATAGCCATAGGAGAATCAAACAGCTTCTTGAAGCCTACAGTAGCGTTCTATATATTTGATTTCTGGTTGATCTTGCGTGGTTGAGTAGTGTAGTTTTTGCAGTGCATGACTGCCAATTTGAGCAATTTGTAGTGAGACTTGCGACCGCTGTGTGTGTTCTCGCTTAGTGGCGCACATATCCATAGCAAAGGCCGAAGTGGCAAAATTCAGTAGGGGTTGGATTTCTATTAGGCAATAACTCAGTGTCATCTCATCTGGCATAGTAGTGTGCTTCCTTTGATACTGGCTAGAAAATAGCATAGGAGAATACAAACAGCTTCTGAAGCCTCAGTAGCGTTCTATATATTTGATTCTGGTTGATCTGCTGGTGGCGTTGTCGTTTTGCAGTGCAGTACTTGGCCACGAGAGTCTGTGTCGGCATGGCTGACCGCTTGTTGCGCTTGTAGTAGTGCGGTATGACTGTGTGGGCCGCACATTGGCCCCTTCCCTAATTGTCCTGCCAGCTCGTTCATACCAGGTGTGGGTGCGGGCTTTCTACTCAGTTGGTATGTTTCGTGACAATGGATAGTTCTGATATTCACACCGGTCACATTGCACTCAGGCAAAGGCGGCGCTCATCGAAGTATATGCCACAGGAGGCACGCTGTTCGGGACTCGAGCGCTAAGCAACTACACCCAGTTGACGAGCGGTATCCAGGTAATTAATGCCTACCAGTTAATGGGGTCTAGGCGGGCACATAAGAAAAGTCCTAGGACCCAGCAGGTAGGTATCTCCTGTGATTTCATGGTAGAAATGCAGTCCCATGGGAGTGTGTGCACGTTTCAATCTGGACCTTAGTTACGCGTCTGGCAGTACTCGATGATAAACTAGACCCACAGTTGACTTGGGACGAATACAAAAGCAGTGTACGTTGTGTAATGTCTCTAGACACCGAGATTAGTCTCTTGCGTCTGCACTGTGATTGGCATGTGGAAGCCACCTCTGTTAGATGACAGTGCAGAAGACTGTGTAGCATTGGCAGAATCTAGAATTGGCTCCTGGGCCGTTTTCGGGCTCACTTGGTGGTGTTATTTGTACTTAGAGTACACGTTGCATAGTGTCTACCTATTTGATGCACACTTAGTTGGCTTGGACAAGCACCAATTGTATTGTGATGCCCGATGTAGTGAGACACTGTGATGCTTTATTTCAAGTCACACGTATGGAGTCTTGTGTGCCATGTACAGACCTATTGTCATACAGATGGTATTCGCGACACAGTATAAAGCAATATGAGGTGCACACCACCAATACTCACCTGGAGAACTCACAACATTATCAAGTGCGTGACTGAGAGCCCATGCCTAAGACGCATAACAGATGCTGAGCACAGGTTGAAGGAGCGACCCGGACTACTGTGATGATTATACCGCCCGATGATTTAGGGTAGGGGGTTTACCCCCCGACCAGCCACCCACCTCTCCCCCCTCACTTACAACCATTCACCCTTTTGCCAACCTGCCCATTTTACCACCCTACTTTCGCCTGTACATCGCAGGCATTTCAGCATACCTCCCAAACTAATCCCCTACCAACTCAAACACCATCTTGTTCTCCCGCCTGCCTCCCACCCACCAGTCCCCAACCGTTCAATTGCCCCTCTCCATACTAATACTCTTAATCGCCCCCGTACAACTAGCACTAACTAATACGTCTAACCTTGCCATCCCAAGCCCCCAGACGACCAATAATCGCTCACTTAGAACGCGTCCTCTCTGTCCCCGGTAGGGGGTTACATTCCCTATTAAAATCAATTTATTCTAAGCCGCCAGTCAGTGGCCACAAGACAGGTAAGAATCCCAGGTTCCCCAAGTAGGTATGAAAGAAATTAATACACCCCTGTAAGGGGTCATATATCAGCCCCCATCCAGCGCTGCTCGGAATAACAGTATGGGAAACGTGAGCACTTACTGGGCTGGCAAGGTGTTGAAGAGGTTAAGGATTATTACAACATAGGCTAATTATAATGCTGTCTTTTAGCTGATACACATGTGCATTTTCATTCGCTCGCCCTGCGTTGCTTTGAATGCGTTTCTGACCTCTGGATTTCAGAGGTTTTAGCTGAAGTGGTGGAGAATAGTGCCCGAGTGACAGAAAGGCGGCATCCTTAAAGGGGCTTCTCTATACTCAACATGTTTTTCTCTTAATGTGCCGTATATTAATTGTATCTACTTTTTTTCTTAGAACATTTTTATGGTTTCATTGTGAATTGCCCCCCTTTTTTTATCTAAGTGAATCAATATTCGGTGTAGATTGTATTGATACTCTACCTTTGCTCGTGGTCAGAGCTTCATTTCACACGACCCAAATATCCTATGTAAAGTCAAATCACCACATTTCGCCCAATCTGTAGAAGACTGGTATAGAAAGTCTGCGAGTCATAATAATAATAAGTAATAATAATTCCGTTATTTATATAGCGCACACATAGACACATAGCTGCCAAATCAGTTCCTGCCCAAGGAGGCTCACAAATTAATCACCCTAACAGTATGTTTGGCTTCCTATGACCTTTTCTCGATTACAAATCGTTCTAACGGGAGGGTGGGAGGGAAACTGGAGGACACAGAGGAAACAGAGAGAAAATACAAAACTTTTCAGAAGTGACCTTTGCAGACTTGAACCCAAGTGCAGCGACTGCAAGGCTGTAATGCTAACCCTGAGCACCAGTCCGCCCAGAGTCTTCATCTTTTGTTACCTCGCCAATCATAAAGGGGGTGTTCACAGTGTTTAAAGGGGTTTTTACCACTAAAGACACTTATCTACAATGTACAGGATAGAGGATCGAAATATAACCATTGTGGGGTCCACTGGTCAGACACCCACCAATCATACACTAATTCCTATCATGTGGCTGAGTAGTATGTGTCTTTGTTGAAAACAACCTCTTTCAGGACTCATTCCCATAGCCATGTGTTGTCAGGACCGGATACCGGATACAATTAGGTAGGGCATTAATATCACAGCAAGCCAAACACAGCGCCATACATTGCTTATAGTGGTCGTGACTGGTATTTCGCATAGCTCTATTCACTTGATTGGGCCTTTGTGATGACAGGACTCTGGCAATAGCCCTTTAACAGACGACCATATAGGTTGCCATGGGAGCACTCCATATTGTAATTCATAGTCGGCAATAAAAGGCGTTTGACCTGCAAACCATCGGCAAGCCAGGTTAGTTGTGGTGATTGGATCTGCGTAAATTCCATGTAGTATATGGAATATAGTTATAAATATTACAGTGAATTGAGGCCTTTAGCCTCCCTCACATGACCAAGGCCTGCCGTTATCCATTTTCCTAGGCTCCGCCGTTCTCTAATTGGCTTCACATTTCCTCTCAGTGTCCCCCTTATAAAAACTCAAGAGTAATAATGGTTATAAATGATACGGGGGTGCGCGGTCTCCTCTTATATTAAGGCTGTGGTTTCCTACACCCGCCAGTTCTTAGCGCTATGTGCCACTATTTGCGTTGACTGGGGCAGGGTACTGGTATGGTGCTGGGGCAGTATGTCTGCGTGTACGCTTTACTGGTCAAATTAAAATTTTATATGCCGAGGAGAGGAAACAATCCGGCAAGAAGGGATAGGATTTCAGAAAAAAGCCCTGTCATGTTTTGTCCATTGTCACCTGGACCAGGCATGTGAGCGCTCTATACATGGATCTGACTCTTAAAAGCAACTTGAAGGATTTTATAAGCACTTCTGGGGAGGAATTCCTTTTGCCATGGTGTGTGTGCTTTTAATGTTACGACTCCCCACAGTGCAAGGTGCAATGTCGGTTTTGTGTGAAGCCTCCACTCTGTTTACACATACACTCATACAAGCCCAAGATGAAGCCAGTAGTCTCGCATTATAATAATACTGCCCCCCAGCACCTTTTAATGCTTGTACAGGGTCGAACCACGCTGTCCCAATGGAGTCCATCTCAGAGGGGGACAAGAGCTGCTTCCTCAAAAATAGAGTTTATTAAAGACGTTCCTTTTGAAACATTAAAAATCCGTTAATCGTGTTTGTGGGGAAAGTGGGTGATGACTACCGGGCCTGCCATTTAGGGTGTCAATCTGGAAGAATTGTACCTTTTAGAGCTTATATTTTTTGTGTCGTGACAGAACAAGGAGAGAATTATCCCAAAAAATTGATTCAACCCATCTCAGACCTGAATCATTTGTCCTAATTGGGGTTGAGGAGTAATTATAATTATAACAATAATCATAATAATAATTCTTTATTTTAGCACACACGGATACACAGCGCTGCACTTGAGTTTGCCACCAAATCAGTCGTGTCCCAAGTGGGGTCACAATCTACTCAACCTACCAGGTATGTTTTTGGAGTGTGGGAGCCTAACACCCAGAGACCAGGATAGAAACCACACAAAAAGAGAAATACAAACCTATTTCAGAAGGTTTACCCTGGCGACCCAGTAGTCCTCCAACTCCTCGGCCCTTCCATATGACCTGATGCTCGTCTGAACATCTGACAATAGTGGAGGCTCTCAAAAAGCAGCCATCCACAGTTCCGCCACCGCTCCCAGAATTCCAGACTGGTGGACCCTTCCTTTCCCAGGGACACAGCTCTACCTCACAACCGGAGGACTAGCATCAATGTTGGGAAGGTTACTCGGATACTTTTGATAGCCGCCAAGTATAGGCCGAAATCCTGCCATGCCCAGGAACCAAGCACCAGGACATTTCGGAAAGGACTCAAGAAGATCATTTGAAGTTGCATGCATCAAAGTCTCATGTGCAGAATCAAAATTTGCATGAAATCGGGTTGGATTTAACTTTGTCAAATTCAATTTGCTCTCTCTAACTGTGGATGCCAATTGGTTGGACCCCCCCTTAGGCGACATTCACACGGACGTATGAAAACGGCCGTATCCGTTACCGTTTTTTACGGGTTACTATGCGGGCCACATCATTTTCATTGGACAATACGTTTCACATTTAATATTTGCCGATTTTCGAAACGTAGCGTACGTTAACGTACTAGCCTAATAAAAATATAGAGCAGTCCTATTTTCTCCCGTAGGTAGTTATGTATGCCCTACGCTCATTAGGGTACTCGAAACTGCTCGTACTCGGACGAATACTTCGCCCGCTCGAGCAGAAATGGCAGGCTACCGCGTTTTGCTTTTGCGGCAGAAACAGAGCCAATCACAAGCCCGGAAGGACTCTGCACTCCACCCAGCGGCGTCGGTACCCTTCACGTCGATAGCAGTGGTTGCTGCCAATCAGTGCACCCTGGGAGAGACTAGCCGCTGGCCGCGCTGCTCGGATCATTTGTCTCTGGATGCCGCTAGGGAGAGAGCTGCTGCTGGTCAGGGGGGAAAGCGTTAGGGTGTCTATAGCTATAATGTTATTCTCGGAAGGAGTCAGCAGGTCAAGAGGGTGACGGACTCCGGGGACGTGGGGCCACCGTACGCGTACGAAAGATAGATTACGAGAGGGCAGGAGGGACGGATTCTTGATGTTCCCGTACGAGTGATTCTCAAAGAACCCAAAACAGCCCTTCTTAGGGCTACAATAACGTTTACTTTTTTTATTTTATTGCATACTTTTACCATTTTGTGAGGAATTAGCAGGGAATTGCTACCGTTTTGTTTAGCTCTTAGTGGCACACATATTCCATCCAACAGACCGAGTGGGAGAAAATTCAGTAGGGGTTGGATTTCTATTAGGCAATACTCAGTGCATATAGAGATGAGCGAAGCAATAAATGCTAGGGTGCTCGTTCTCGAGACGAACCATTTCCCAAGATGCCCGAGTGCTCGTTGCGAGTAACGAGCCCCATTGAAGTCAAATGGGTGACCCGAGCATTTTTCAAAGGGAACCAGGTTCAGGAATAAAATGGTTATTTAATTGAAAATAAGTATTCGATAATTTGAAAACAGCTGCGATCTATTCTTCAATCGTTCCGCGCGTTATATTATCCCCGACAAAGTTAGCAGATGTATAAGAACCAGTTGAAAGAATAGATAAAAAACAGTGAACACAGTGAACACAGTGAACACAGGATCATTTAAGATAAAAAACTACAGTGCAGAACACAGTGAAGAATAGATTACATAGTTCGGCCAAATCTGCTTAACTGGTCGGGAGATACGCGCGGAACGGCGCGAACAAAATAGCATGTGAAGAACAAATATATAGTGTGAAGAAGGACATGCAGATGTATGGACAACATACTGCAATGTGTTCTTTAACACACATATAGGTTCTTCACATGCTATTTTGTTCGCGCCGTTCCGACGCGTATCTCCGCAAGTAAGCAGATGTGCCGACATCTGTAATCTAGTCTGCACTGTGTTCTGCACTGTGTTTTTATCTTAAATGATCCTGTGTCACTCGTGTTTTATTATTTCATTGTTCTTCACTGTGTTTTTTTTAATTAAATGCTCGATCTCGAGAAGGGGAAATACTTCGTCCGAGCACCGAGCCGTCTCGAGTACCCTAATGCTCGACCGAGCTCAAGTCCTCGGCCGAGCATGTTCGACTCATCTCTAGTGTCATCTCATCTGGCCTAGTAGTGTGGCTTCCTTTGATACGGCAGAAAATAGCCATAGGAGAATACAAACAGCTTATTGAAGCCTACCGTAGCGTTCTATCTATTTGATTTCTTGGTTGAATCTGCTGGTGGCTGTAGTGGCAGACGTGCATGTACTGCCAATTCGAGCAATTTGTAGTGAGGACTTGCGACCGCTGTGTCTGCGCTTAGTGGCGCACATATCCATAGCAAACGCCGAAGTGGCAAAATTTCAAGTAGGGGTGGATTTCTATTAGGCAATAACTCAGTGTCATCTAATTGGGCATAGAGTAGTGTGCTCCGTGAGAATTGTGGTAGGTTTACCGCAGAAAACCCATGGCAGAACAGAGCCCTGAGTAGACCAGAAACCAAAATGCCAGGAGGCGGCAAGACAAGAACCCCCTTACGCGAGAGGCGCGATAAGGGGAGGGGAGGGGGAGAGGACGGTCGGGGACCGGGAGGTGGAGGCCAAATATGCAGTGTGAAGTCGAACGGCGTAAAAAAAACGGAGCTCGCTTCATCTGAAGACGGGGGAGGAAGCGCCGACTGAGAGACTTTTGAAGAGGGCTGCGGCAGGCGAGGAGTGGGGAGAAAAATTCGAGAGAAGACCGAAAACTTTGCGAATACGAAGGGCAAATCAATGCACTAGGAGGGGGTGGCTAATGGATTATTAGACGGCAAATAACTCCGTGTCTCTCATCGGCATAGTAGTGTGCTTCCTTTGAGACTGGCTAGAAAAAATAGCCATAGGAGAATACAAACAGCTTCTTGAATGCAGATCAGTTAGTTAGAGCGTTATATATATTTGATTGATGGTTGATTGCTGGTGTTGGCTGTAGTTTGCAGTGCATGTACCTTGCCAATTATGAGGCAATTTGTAGTGAGACTTGCGGATACAGCTGTTGTTCTGAAGCTTAGGGAGCACATTATCCATAGCAAAGGGGGGCCGAAGTGGCAAAATTCAGTAGGGGTTGGATCTATTGCATAAAATCAGTGTCATTCTCATCTGCATAGAGGGTGCTTCCTGTGATATTGGGGCTAGAAAATCGCCATAGCGAGAAATAAACTAAAACAGTTATTGAAGGAAGAACAGTAGCCCGTTACTATATATTGATTTCTGGTTGATTTGCTGGTGGCCATAGTTTTCTGCAGTGCAGGTACTTGAAAAGGAGGAGAAAACCTGGGTGGACTTGAGATTGCGGAACAGTATGGTTGTGGGCGGCGAGGAGGGGAGGAAAAGAGCAATAGCAAATGGAGATTGTGGGGAAAACACGTCAGTAGGGGGGGATTTCATATAGGCAATAACTAAGTGTATATAATCTGGCATTTTAGTGTGCTTCCTTTGATAATTGGCTAGAAATAGCCATAGGAGAATACAAAACACGTTCTTGAAGCCTACAGTAGCGTTCTATATATTTATTTATGGTAGATATTGCTGGTGGATTGTAGTTCTGCAGTGCAGTAATTGCCATTCTGAGCAATTTGTAGTGAGACTTGCGACAGCTGTGTTCTGCCTTAGTGCGCACATATCAATAGCAAGGCCGACGTGGCAAAATTCGTAGGGGTTGGATTTCTATAGGACTAAACTCAGGTTCATCTCATCGGGCATAGTAGTGTGCTTCCTTTGATACTGGCTAGAAAATAGGCCATAGCAATAGGATAGGATGTTGGTTTAAAACTTCAAAAAAAAAACAAAAAAACACAAAAACCACACAAAAAAACACAAACCAAACACAAAAAAAAACAAAAAAGAAGTAAAGTAAAAAAAATAAAGTTATAAGCCTCTCATTTAAAAATGGTGTTCTAACCGAGGCTAGAGGTAGAGCACTGAGGGCGGGGACGGGGCGTACAACTACTGAGGGGTCAGGGACCGTGTCCTGGGCGGGGTCAGACACCACCTATGAGAGGGAGCAGGGGACGCCGCGAGCTTACACTCCCTAGGTTCATGTTGAAGTGTTAAGGGCCTCGTGGTAGGTAGAGCACTGTTGAGCCAGAACAGGTGCGAAAACAGGTGATGTCAGTGGATTGATGACAATGCTTCGAGCAATTTGTCCAACCACCAGTCGTCTTTCCAACGCAGTCCCCCAATGTCACCGAAATACCCAATCCTCCAGCTCCTGCACCTCAGCTCTCCCCCCGGTTGCCCCCCTCCCAGGAAAATTTGCCATGTGAACGGCCATACTCTGAGGAAATGTTTTCTGGACCCTTCCCACAGTCACAAACACTGTCGTGTTGCTGCACTGAGCAATTTTCGATGCCAGGTTTTCACCAGTCACAGTTGTGGGTGATTGATGCCCTTCTGACGTAGGAACGTGTGTAAAGAAGGTGTCCTGACGATGAGGGGAGACCGGTGTCAGGACAGTGGGGGGAAGTTGTTGTCAGGGCAGGAAGTCCGAGGGGGGGGGAGCAAGATAGAAGGTTGATTGAGTGAGGACTGGATGATATACCGCGGGGGCGGAAAGAAACAAAGAGCGCGGGGAGAGGACGGCTAGTGAAAACCCGGGAACACAGTGGTATGCGAGAAGGAGGAGAGTAAGAGAATGGACTGAACAGGTTGGAAAGAGGCAAGTGGTGGGGCCAGACGGAGAGGCAGTGGCCAGAGCTGGTCATCAGCGCACTGTCAACTAGGGATACCGCCAGATAATGCGGGGGAATCCCCTCTCGGCAGATGGAGGAGTTATTTAGGCTGTCGAATCGACGGGAGCCAGCAAGCTACGGAGAAGAAGGGGGCCGACCCCTCCTCTTCGTTAGTCTCGATTACCAAATCCCTTCATGCTCTTTCTTTTTTCTTGGAGTAGGGTAAGGAAAAACCGTCCAATGTGAACGAAGCGAATGTGTCGGGTGCACCCTTTGCCAACACCAGGATCAGCAGCGCGGTCCACAAACTAGCTGAAATACAACCAGTATGACGCAGGCATTGAATGACTAAGCACCCACATCGTGGGCAAACAAGCCCGTTCACCTCCCCGGCCGTGCCACCACCACAGACTCCTTCCCCTGTGTCAGATGTAGTCAGCCCCCTGCCCAGGACCCTGGCACAAAAAACCCCATCGTCGCCTCCACGATCCTCCACAGCATCCACCAGCGTTCAAGCCTCCATACCCCAGAGCTGGAGGAACGCAAAATAGTGCAACCCACCCGCACGCCCAAGCCCTTAATGTGCAGCATCTCCAGATGATTTAGCCTGGAGATGCTGCCCTATAGGAGCTGTAGAGACCGAGCCTTTCGAACCTCATGGCGGCGGCCGCCCCTCGGTTCTTCGGTCCCAGCCGCCAATACTTTCCCGATGTGCCGTCCCAGCCCTGCACCAGCACGTGTCAGACAACCTAATCCGTGCAACTGCCAACGCCGTTCTCTGACACGGTTCCACCTGACCATCGGACCTGTGGAGAGATGACTGCAGGGCGGGGCCCCTATAGTAGGAGGTACCGGAAAATAAAGGGGGTCTTGTGGCGTAACAGTGGGGGAGGCGGGGGATCTCACCGTCACTCCCAGAGGTCGGTGCCCTGGGGGATGCTCTCATAGAATGACCGACGACAGGATTGTGGGGCCTACCTCTCCGTCCAGGTCGTTTCAGGCCTTACTAGCCTCCTCCTCCTCCCACCACTCTCCCTCCTCCTCCGAACTACCAATCCGTGGGCACGGAGCATCAGTCGGTAGTCTAGGCACAGCAGCAGTGCCGTCGCTAAGCGACAGCAGGCGGTGCTCAAAACTGCTGAGCCTAGGCGACAAAAGGCCCCACAGCAAGAGCTATTACAGGGGCATCATGGGCAGACGATATGTGGCTGGCCACAAACAACAAAAAACGCTGAACCTCAAGCCGGAATGGTTGTGTGGACACGGCGTAACCTGTGGCGGTCTGCAAACTCGGCAGACTGACAAATGTGCCATGCCCTGGCACATGTGTCTAAATCTGATATGTGCAGCGTTTCCTCAGACATCCCCAATCTGTCTGATTTGCTCCGAAGGAGGGGCGCCCGCATCTGTGCGCATTTTCAGGAAGTCCAGACAGATGCTGCCACTCTCAGGGCAGGGCAGCGCCGCCTACAACTGCCCGCTCACCGACTGTTGTGGACATGCCAGAGTGGAATTACATGACCTGTATCCAGAGTTTACCAGCAGCGCCAGGATCGATTGTAGACTGCCAGATGTCAACTCTCCACCAGAACTGTAGTCAGGTCAGTCAGCTTCCTCAAGTCTCCAATGAGGAGTGGACGTGGTGTCTGATATCTGTCCGGTGCTGAGTTAATTTGAGGAGTCAACACGATGGTCAGTGGCGATGCGCCATCATCAGCCTCAACATCCCCTATGCTTGGCCTGTGAAAACTCTCTGGTCAGCATGACGTCGGGAAGCTTGCGCTCGTCACAAGAGCGGGGAAGAATATTCCTTGTTGATAGCCCAAGCACCCTGAGAGTCTGTTACCTCAGCGCATATCGGAGGAGGTGGAGGTGGAGGAGGATGAGGAGGAAGAGGAGGAGAATGTTGGGAGGACACAAGAGGGGACCATGTTGAGTCCTTCAATGTTTCAGCGTGTATGGGCAGAGAAGAGGAGTTGGGAGGAGTTGGAGGAGGGAGCAATGGACAGTCAGGACAGTGAGGGGATGAATTCTTACGAGCGTTGGTACTCTGGCGCATTATGGCAGATGTGCATGCCGCAGCTGCCTATCCCGTGACCTCGCGTTCAAAGAATTTTTCCAGCAACGATTACTGGTGTGTTCACTCTCCTGGACCCACGGTTACAAGCAAATCTTCCACTCTCATCCCTGCAGAGGAAAGGCAAGTGTGAGAATGCATGAAACCAGAGGCCTGGTGCACAAGATGAAACAGTATTTCCCCTTTGACAGCGCTAGCGGCAGAGTGCGTAGTTTGAGGGACGAAGCTAGCGGGGAGAGTAGGGCGAGCATGAGCTGTCCAGCATGGCAAGGGTACGCTTTACAGGCTTTTGCCACGCTTTATGTCACCCCAGCAAGACACGTCACCTGCCCAGTCTCGCAGGAGTAGGGCTGATCTGTCACAGAAATGATGGTAGGCGCAGTACGCTAGCTTGACCATTACAATCGTCCTAAATGATCACACAGCTCCCTTACAACTACGGGTTTCAAAGCTGGACATGTGGCAACGAACTGGCGCTTTTTTGACGCCTTGGAGGTCTTGCTGCCCTGCCGCTGCGTTTGTCCGAGCGGGTTTCAGTGCAGGTTGGTGGCATCATCACCGAGAAAGCGACACGCATGTCGACTGACAGCGCGAAAGGCTGTTGACGCTATTAAAATGAATAAAGGCTGGATTTCATAAGATCTTTTCCCAATCTCCACCAGGTGAAGGAAGCTCAACCTGAAAATTGATCCACTCCTCCTCATCGAATAACGAGTACCCGAGCATTTTAGTGTTCGCTCATCTCTAGTTATTAACTTTTTAACAGTGGTACAAGATACCTTGTAATATATAGTTATACCTTGTAATATATCTTTAGAATATATCTGTACAAGATACCTTCTAATATATCTTTATACTTTGTAATATATCTTTATTAGTGCTTTTTTCTCCACTTATATTAGTCCGGTAATGCTTCCCCTCTTCCTGATAAAATTACTTTTAAGCTGCATTTACTACTGTCTTGATAGTGGGAGAGGAAGCACAGCAGCTAGATCTCCACCAGCTGTTCAGAGATAACTTTATTTTCTAGCATACTTATCCTCTACAGCAGTGATGGTGAACCTTTTAGAGAACGAGTGCCCAAACTGCAACATATAACCTATCTACTTATCTCAAAGTGCCAATAAGGCAGTTTAAACTGAAAACATAGGTTTAAGTATAGAGACAAAATAACACAGCTTAAAAGGTTGTATTTGGCACGCTTTTGTACAATAAAAGGGAAATAATCTGGAATTGCATCCTCTTTTTCCCCACAGTGTACCGCTGCAGCTAACCACGGCACATCACTGCTAGTAATGTACCAAGATCATGGCTGAGGACCAATCTTTGGAGCTTCACTTTGGGGCTCCCGAAACAGAACTGAACCTATGTACATACAAACAACTACTATAATACTGCCCCCTATGTGCAGAAATATTACTACTATAATACTGCCCCCTGTGTATAAGAATATAACTACTATAATACTGCCCCCTATGTACAGGGATATAACTACTATAATACTGCCCCCTATGTACAAGAATATAACTACTATAATACTGCCCCCTATGTACAAGAATATAACTACTATAATACTGCCCCCTATGTACAGGAATATAACTACTATAATACTGCCCCCTATGTACAAAAATATAACTACTATAATACTGCCCCCTATGTACAAGAATATAACTACTATAATACTGCCTCCTATGTACAGGAATAGAACTACTATAATACTGCCCCCTATGTACAAGAATATAACTACTATAATACTGCCCACTATGTACAAGAATATAACTACAATAATACTACCCCTATGTACAAGAATATAACTACTATAATACTGTCCCCTATGTACTCTTCATATTGTACAGCCTGTGATGTGCTGCCGCCCCGCACTGAGGGCTCTGAACACCCCCCTCAGGCTCATTTAGCATAATTGTTAAACAGTTGATTTTAGGAGGAGTATGACATGGAATACAAAATGAGAAGATACCATAGTCGGGCTCATTTATAGAAGCGTTGTGCTTGCTTTGTCTGGATACAGAGCAAGAAGGAAGTCTGAGGAGGAGGAGTCTGGAGGGTTGAGCGCTCTTCCCTCCATAAAAGACCGGCGGCCCCGCCGCAGCAGAACGGAGTGCTAGAGTCTATGGGGGCCCATGAATCTGGCTAGCTGGATCGTTCGACCAGATCACTGCCCGCATAACACTGTGTGAGGACCTTCAATGAGCCTGGGATTTATTAGTAAGTGTCCCTGTTTTTTCCCATGCTTTGATTTTGATGGAGATTTCCTTTATTACTGCGACACTTATTGATTTTTTTACATTATATGTACGTTTTTTTTATTTATATACCTTAATAAATCTGGTGATATTGGAATTTTTTTGTACTCGTTTACAGTTTTTGTGTATTTAAATTTGAAAAAGATGACAGTATTGTCCATAAAATTCTCTGCATTACCCTTGTTGGTGGAGAAGCATTTTGTTGTGTACAGTATGGATTTATTTATAAAAACGTGCCTTGTCGTAAGAATTGACAATTGCTTTTTTAATAGGCCATGAAGGGAAATGGGTATTGTGTATAAAGATAAAAAGAAATCTATGAGACCTAATGCTTGTGCTTCCTGGAGAGAAGGAAAAAAGAACAGGCTTGGGTTATTACAAATAGTAAAATAATGGAGCAGACCTACAATCCGCACACTGAACTCTCAATTTTAGTGTAAGACAGAAAAATGAAAAGGGTTAGTATTGCCCTTGATTTTATAGTACATTCATGATGTGGAATGGAAAAAATAGATTTAAATATCTGTGCTCTAAGGTGTATAAAGACTTAATTGACTACAAAGTAGATAATACCTCTTTTATTACCAACTATGCTTTGTTTATTTTTTATAATCCAACTAAAATGCATTTCACAATGTTAATGTTTTTTTATTTGTCAAGATTTGGCTGCATCTGTACAAATAGTTACTTTCTGAGCCATTTTCAGCCCTTTAATGTTGTGCGTAATTTCATATCTGCATATTATTATTGCCCATAATAAAGATAATGCAACTCCTTTCTCCCTGGAATCTTTGGCCCTGGGCTTCCTAAAAAAAAATTCCCTAAAAATAAATTGCCCTAGATCACACCAATATATTACATCTTTGGATATAAAAATAAATACTATGTCTCGTCACACTGATGGGTATTATATTATTATACTGTGTAATATGGGCACTGAGGTGAGAATGATGCTGCTTTGCGGTCTGATGGGGTCTGATACTGCTTGATGGTCTGTGGGCACTGATAACTGCGGGGCGAGGAGAAGGCAGATCCTATATATGCTATATGCAGACCGTTTGGGGGGCATTATACTGTGGTGCTTGGCCCGCTGAGGGGACATGATCTGGCATTGAGGAGCATAAGTAGATTTACAACTTAAGGTCCTCTACCACCAGGATCAATACTCGAAACCAAGCCTACTTAAATGGATGGGTGTGTGTCCCCCTCTGGCAGGATCTCCTTTTCTTTTTCTTTTAGCTTCTTAATGCACAGATGGTCATGCCAGAGGGGGCACATTAGTATGTAAGTTTGCTTGGTTTCTAATCCGATGATCATCGGTGGTAGGTGTCTTTAAAGTGTGCATTTAGCGAACAAGGCGTGTCATGATGCTATTTGGCTGCACAAAAGAAGCATTGACCATGTAGGGAATGTATATACAGTGTTGGGGGATGCTATTTATACACAAATCAAAGGCGGGAACTTGGAGGACTTGCTCTTTTTCCAACCTTATAACGATATACCATGAAATCATATATAGATCAATCACACTGACACAAACATATTGCATTCATTACATAATACATGTTATTAAACTTGTAGTCGACATACACAAATAGCAACTACAAACAAACATACAACAACACAAACAACAACACTAATATACTACTTTTCACACTATTGTTGCTACCTTACAGATTTGGGTAAAGCCAATCAGGTGAGGTGCACTGCTAAGAAGTTACAAGACATCAGACATGTTCCCTGCCCCTCCCCCTCTGTTCTGACTGATGTTGCACGTGTAGTTACAAACACTGGCTGGACTATGGTAAATTGAAGCCTTCATTGGCGCTGATGACTGCTACTGGTTACTGGTGCACCTGTCCCCTCCACTGTTCAGCAGGGCAATGGTATGAGGGAGCTCAGTTTAAAATAATATGCCCCTAATAATGTCGTGCCTGGTTACAGCTAGCTCCATCTCTACGTCTTTAGAATATTTTCCCCCATGTGTCCGGAGCCTGTACGGAGTAAACTAGTCTCCTGTCACAAAGGCCAAGAGCGGCAGCAGTGAAGACAGGAGAGGCTGGCGGGCTGACATGATAGACAGATAAATTCATATGGTGGTAACTGCCTGTAAGGCGTTACATTGACCTCTGTACCCATTTAAATGCACTGGGCCCGCTTCCCACTCCAAACTTTTGGTTGTGTATGTGATGATATTTTATGCCAATAGAACAATTATGTAATTTATCTAAAATGACCTTTCTAGATCCATATGACGCTTTGTAAGCCCAAGGTGTGTGCTTATAATAAGTAATAAGCTTATAAAGTTTATAGACCATTTCTGTCACCATGGCGTCTTGCTGTTAGGGTCAAGTGACCTTTCTTGCGCAGTTTACGGGAGCAGTGCATTGTTGTTAAGTGATGCTGCACCTTGCATCGCCAGTTGTTGTACTGAAATGCTCACTTGCATACAGGCTGGTGCCCCACCAGGCAAACTCAGCCAAGTACCCTCGGGTCCCTGATTTGTTGTTTTGGGTCCACTCGTGGCCACATATCCGTCCCAGCAGCCTGGCAGTGCCAAGTTTTTTTTTTGTTTTTTTTTTTTGATCACATTTGCTAGTCCCTGGGGGTGAGTAGAGCTGCATATAGTTCTGGAGGTTGAGTAGTGGCTTCATACATCCCTGAGAGGCTTGGGGGGGGGGGGGGGGGCTGCAGATATTAATATATGTGTTGTGAGGCGGGGCCCATCTATATATATTAGTACAATGGGGGCTGCATATAATCCATGGGGGGATTATATGCAGGCCTTTCTTTTGCTGTAGGGCTGTCACTCTCCCTCCTCGCCTCTGCTTTCTAATCAAAGTAAATACTATGTTGGCGACATTCACCTGCCGTTTGCCCTCCGTGTACCGTCCGCGGGCAACAGCAGTGCACCGGGGAGAGGAGGAGGACGGTGGGCGCAGCTCACCGCCACCCACCCCCGCCATAGGAAGTTATATCGACATGTCCTATCTTCTTCCGGGGTACGAGCGGTACGGTGCCGCACGTTGTGCTGCACCGTACCGCTCCCATATGGTCCGTCGCCCCTTGGCCGTCTATTGCGGACGTATATCGGCGTATATATGTCGGCCGTATATACGTTCCGCCATACGGTATATAGTGATCAAATTTTCAACATGCTATCCCTACCTTCTGTATACACCTCTAAACCATGAATCAGGTGTTTCTGGCTGATGTGATAACAGAGCTTTGTTAGATAACTACTGTGGGTTACCTAGATAGGGAAGCTATTAATTTCCTCATTTTTGAGTTAGAATCCAGTGTATAATATCTATAGCAGTAATCCGGTGCCCTGTCTGTCTAATTTCGCTGTAGGAAACATAGGGCCACTAAAATGTACTGTTACCTGCAAGTACCAACACATTGGGTATTTGTACATACAGAGGTATTTAGGGTAATTAATGGAGGCAAGCTATACAAAATGACATTGTTTATTCTTCACTTCGGTTTATTTGGGATACGCAGGGCAACATGGATATCACGACGCCATCGGTTAGTTTTCAGGGCTGCATATAAATAATTTACATTACAAGAGTAAGCTTATAATGTTTTTTGTTTCCTTTAAGTAAACCAGATTCTTATTCAATTTTTTATTGTTGAATAGCTTTAGATGACATTACGGTAAACAGACCGTTTTACAGTAATGCTTCATTTGTCAGAAAATCTAATTTTGACTTGGGATGTCCTTTAATGTTTCATAAATGGTCAGAGACGCATACAATCTGCAGCTTGTGCCTAAAAAATCATGTTATATAAATAGTTTTCCTTCTTTAAAACGCTTGACTACGAAACACGTCAGTTTTAATCTTCTGGTAACCAGTAATATGCCTACTGTATTATTGAAAGTCCATAGAGACTCGGAAGTTCTTCAGAAATACATAAACTGGTTTGCAAGCGTATAATTGCTATCGGAAGCAAATTAAATATTGCTTGGAAAAAAAACCCGCAGCTATCATCTGTTTATTTTAATTTAAAAATTATAGGCCATAATTTTATGTACCTGAACCTGTTTTGGGGTCGTCTATTTGGCCATAATCAGGTCTTCTTCTAACAATTGATTTCTCTACACTCAGTGCAGCATAGCATGACTGTTCTGTCAATCATATATATTGCTTTTGAGACTGTCTGATAAAGTTTGGTGTTATGGGTATCTTTGCTCACCGCGTTTGGGCACACTGCACCATATTCAGCAAAGCAACATTTTGATAACTTTTGGCTCTGCCACTATCTAAAGCAATAGGTCACAACAAAAAAAAGCAGGATGGGGATTTTTTTCACTGTTATAATAATGATTGTTTACATTTTCCAGTTTTTCTTCATATATAACTACATATTTTTTCAACTGGGTCACAGATGTAGGTGTGTCAACCATTCCTATATTTCATTGGTCACCTAACTTTCAACACTTGCATATCATTATACAACACAAACATGTGAACACAAAAATGTTGTAATATATGTTTCAGATTATACTTTACTTCCTCATTACTTAAAAAACCGTAAGCTATAGGCAAAGGACCACCAAGAAGAACCTGATGAAATTAACCAGTGGAAATTGGTTTTAAGTCACAATGGAAACAGAGTAATAATTTTCTACAAAGGTTGTAGTGAGGTAACTTGATATTCCTCTGGCCTAGCCAATCAGCCGCTTCCCAAATAGTAATGTAAAATCTAGAATGGAGTCTTTTCTGGTAGACTTTTGGTACTTATTGTAATTTTTTTACGTGTGACAGTTTATCAAAAAAAACCAAAAAATTGTGGAAAAATTGAACTTTTTTGATCGTTGTTGAGGAGATTTATTGGTATTTTGTCCGTATTAAACATATGCCTTTCAAAACTGTAGCTATCATAGATCACACTGGGCCTTAAGTTTAATTAAGGATTGTAGATGGCGGTTTAAGTAAGAGGTTTATGACTTAAAACAGTTTTTTTGCATTTTTGCATTGTTCATTTAGCATTAATGTTTTGACAAAGAAACTTGAAATATTCTTACCATATAAGAACATGCCTACAATGTTCTGTGGATCAATCACTTTAATGGATACCACTTTGTCACATTCTCATGGTAATAAGTGCCTATTATGTGAGCTAATGTAAATTTCCTTTGATTTAAAAACACACAAGCATTTAATCCCACTTTTTACTATATCGCAGATTTTAGCCTGAACCCTGCCGTCTCTGAATTAGACAGCAAGCCTTACCTTGTATAAAATGATTGTAACTGAATGCCCCCATATAGGAAAGAAATGTGTTTTGTTTAGGAAATACAAATTCAGACGTAATGATAACAAGTCTTGTTTTTTGCAATTTTTCTTAGATTTTAATGATGTGCATCAAATGGATTTATTAAGCCTCACGACAAAGAGAAGGATAGTATAGAACACAACTTAAGTGATACAGAATATTAACTTCTGAGGTGAGAGAAATCTGGACTGAGTACTGGGCAAAAAAAGAACATTGTAATGGACCTAATTACTTTCCTTCATGTCCTCCTGTGTCAATATTGAAAATAGCCCCTTTCAGCTTTATGGAGTGTGCCTCAGCACTGCATTCATCCAGAAGCAAAAGAAAAAGAGCAAAAGAAAAACATCCATGCAATGGAATAAACTTAGTTGTGAATCCAGAACGTGACCCACCTCAAATGTATCAAATAATAGATAATAAAACGCTCCAGAAAAAAAAACCATTTTGACATATATATAGCACTGTCAGACGCTAGAATTGGCCACCACCAGTTTGTTGTTTGTTGATAACAGTAATTATCTTGGCAAGAAACTGCCTAGGTGGTTCTAACGTTAACCAAGAATACAGAGGTGGTGGATTTGTTGATCAAGAATTAAAAAGCGACCCCAGGATATTTATGTGCAATCACCTTAAAGGAACCTAAACACCACGGATCACCTACTAAGGTAATCGGTGGTATGGTGCCTCTTTGTACATGAGGATAGCCCTTTGAGGAGGTACGGCTACTTCCACGTCCCGTAGCCTCTTTGATCCTCTACCACCAGATATCCGTTGGGTGCACAGTACGTAGCTGCGCACCCTCGTTCTCGAAGCCGGAGGTTTTGCGCGTGACCGTTCAGCGTATACTTTCGTGTGCTGGCTTCGTGGACGAGGTGCGCAGCTCCTCGAGCTGCGTGGCTGATGATATCGGTGAGGAGGATCAAAGAGTCGACTGGGGAGTTGAGAGCCGCACAATGCAGCCTCAGCTCTTGCTACACCACGCCCAGTATCCTCTTTTGAAAATTAGCATATTAGGGAATAAAGTTCTAAATAGATACCGGGGACTTGAGATTAGCCCTTAAAAAGGGCTATCTATCCTCACATAAAAAACCCAAATAGAGGCACTAACCACCCGATCTAAACCTTTATAGGTAGATCTGTGTGGTGGTAGTAGTTTCTTTAAAGGTCGTGCTAGACGAAAACTATGATAAGCACCGCATCAATCATATATCGTGTAAGTTTGACTAAAATTAGAACAACATGGTCAAGCATCCAAACAAGTATAGAGAGATTAGTAGATGCTACTTATCTATAATAACTGCCAATCTGCAAGTGAAAATCAACAGCGAGTGTTGTATCATAGATACTAACTACTCTTATCCCAGTGATGCAAACTTATTCTAATAACTGTCTCTAGTAGTATACATCCAGTGGCCAGTTCCCATACTGTGCATATATGTACCCTCGAAATTCAGTAAGTCTCATAGAAGACAAGTATATAGGGAATTAATATTAAGAAAAAAAAGCTAAGCACAACTAACCAAGCTAAAAAGCTTAAAAGGTTAGTTCGCACCAGCTGTGAGAAGTCTTGTGGCCATTGGGATTCATCCAAGATAGTGCCCGATTAATCCTTACATATGTCTGTGTCCTACCCCGTGGTATATTCCCTCCCTACTAAGGGTGGCCCCAACTATGTCCCTAGTGTGTGACTTGTTATGCCCTAAACCGCAAGGGTGTATCCCTATTTTCCATGCATGGTCCGATGGGTCATCAAGGTGGAAGAAAGAGTGTCTACCCACGAACTAGTTGTTCTTTAACTGGAGAAATATTCAACTAGGTATTGGTGAGTGGGTTTTTTTTTTGGGGAACTTTGTACTTTAATTTTAAATATCCCTTTCTCCATAATCATATTTGAGCCAGCACATGCTGTGAGTGAGCTGGTATGCAAGTTTGCGCATCAAACTTGCTTAGGGCGAGAGATCCTTTATAGTTAAAACCTATACAGTATCCAACTCATGACTGTAGTGTACTAAATTTGGGAACTTTTAAAGAAAGGAAATGGGTATGTTTGAAATCTGACTGCCCGATTCTGCTCTTAGGATACTGGCCAAAAAACCAGTTTATTATTAGCCTAGCTGCCTATACTAAGATGTTGGTATGCCTCTCTGCCCAGTTCATATTTATACAGCTTTATTAAGCAGTTATTAAGTGGAGACAACCGAAAAAGGCTCTAGTTTTTCATAGCTACGTGATTTCAAGTGGATTCAAGACTGTATTGAGGAATATAAGTGAGGAGTCAAAAGTAGACACAAGTTTGTTTTAAACTCCTTAACGCCTAAACAATTATTTTATTGCAAATATAATGACTATACATAAATCATTTTACTGTGTGTTGCGTCCTTTCATTTCCTGGATTTTGAGAAAAATTTTCGGTAGATCTAAGAGAATAATGATGCATAATTTTACACTCACGAACATCTGCCTAAGAATCCCAAACAGTCTAAAAATTAATGACATAAGCTAAAACCTCTTCTTTTTTACACCTCATTAAACCAACACTGCAGCGCAAATTAAACATTGTTTTACATCATTAAACAAACCTCACTTTAAACCTCACTTTCAAAGTGTTGTTTTGTTTTCTTTTCCTAAAATAGTCAGAATCTGTAATGCTTCATTTTCCTTAGTACACAAAAATTTTCTCTTTGACGCCCACTGTTGTACTTTTTTCTATTTTCTATTTGACATATTTTGTGTTGAAACTTGCCTTTGAGCTCCAAACCATTTTCGAAATCTGGTTGATAAAGACTGCCAAAAATAACAATACTCTTTAATCAGTGGTTGCAACACCTGTTAGACTTAGTTTGCAGGTGAGTAAGTCTATGTATAGAATCAGTGCAACTGGGACCCTATAAGCCAGGGGAGCTACAAGCCCCTATGACACTTTGATGTCCTGTGTATACTCGTAATTTAAGAGAAACTTATCCTGCTCTAAGTCAATAAGATTTAAATATGAAGCTTCAACAGTCCCCCTGCTCCCCTAGATCGTTAGCAATAGTCAAGCGGTAGTATAGTAAGTAGCAGTTACTCGTATAGTACTAAATGAGGCTTCAGAGAAATATGCTGGCAAAGGGATTCAGAAATTTGACTACTTTAAGAGAAGATGTTACGGAATTTAACAGAAGCATCATCCACCTCTCTCTCTGTGTCAGCTCAGTATTATAAGAGTATCTAGAGCTGAGCTGCTATTTCAAGAAGCATTGTAGAATCTCCAACCTGGAGTCGGCTGTTGTATCTTAGGCTTAGTTCACATATTGTCTGAGCTTTCTCTTATAGTGAAAGTGTACCCACCCCCAAGCTTTAAGGGAATTTTCTGTTATCAGTTACGTACCTGTAACCCACACAATCCTGTGTTTCTGCTAGTTAACAGATTGTGTAATGGCACCTGCCAAATGTCTACAGGTGTGAAGTGTTTCTGCTATTATAGCAGTTACCATACCATAACATAATTGTATATGTCCCAGAATCCCCCTAGTGGAGCATAAATGGCTCTAAGTCTCCACACGCCACTAAGGCGGGCCTTAATTAACAAACGCCTCCTAAGAGAATTGTTTCTTCCTCTACCAATGCACTACACAGAGATGAGTGCTCCATCTAAGCTGAACATTATATTGCGTTTTTCACTTTACATAGTATAAAAACTACCTGTCTAAGCATCTTTGTAGTAAACGATTATTATTGATTTTGATTGGCATTATATTTTTAACGGACTCATAACTATAAACCAAAAACACACACTCTTCTTAGTTATTACTACCACGGCTATGCTTGCGTGTCCCCCCCTCCCCCTTAACCCCTTCGTATTTTATTTACCTCATTCCAAAAGCCATAACTTTTATTTTTCTGTTACAAAGAGATTATGGGCTTGTGTGTCGCGGGACAAATTTGTATTTATGGCAACAATTTAATATTTCGAATCAATGTACTGGAAGCTGGAGAAAAATTCTAGTGCTGTGAAATTGACAAAAATGAGACATACATTTGCAGCATTTTCTTGCCGCTCGTTTTTATAGTCTTTTCACACTAATCACTCTAAATGACACCCTCCCTTTACTTTAGGTCTGTATGATCACAGGGGCACAAATTATTATATATATTTTATTAGTTTATAGATGACATCTTTAATGGAAATTGCTTGCTGCCAAATGGTTCTTAAAGAGAACCCGTCAGGCAAAATAACCCTCCTAAATAAATATATTTTATAAACTGACCATTAGAGGAGCATTGGCCTCTACCCTTCATTATCCTCTACATGCCTGTAAACCTAAGCAATGAGTCCTAAAGCGTATGCAAATGACCTGTGAATGTCCAATGGAAGCCTTAGCATTGTCAAGCCTGTCCCACTCTATTTCATGAGTGGGAGGCACAGCCACACACCCCATGCATGACTGACGGCGTTATAATGATGTGCTTCCTGTGCTGGTGGCCACGCCCCCTGCGCGTGTGTGTTTAGGAGAGATACAGCACTCACAGTCTGCAGCCAGTTACGCAGAACAGGTCAGATGCATGGTATTAGGAGGATGCACAGCATGTCAGCAGTGCACTAACTATGCTTTACTATACATTACACACAGACTAAGCGGGACGGAAAGGGAGGGGTAACAGGGGTGACATCACTGCCTCGACATGTGACCAGCCAGCTCATTTACATGATAAAAAAATAGATATTTTTACCATGATTAGTATTTGAATAACTAGATAAAGGCTGGATGGGATCTTGGGAGCTGCTCCAACAGGTAGAGGGACGGACAGTGACACAGACCGGTGATGTACAGTGTCATTAATTATAGAAAGGCTTTGCAGTTCAGTGGGTTAAAAAGCGTTTTTCAAGTTAAAGTAGCAGAGTACACCATAAAAAGACAGGAGCAGATACCTGTACATTTCACCTAAACTGGGACGGCAGACAACCTTTTACAGCCCAAGGGCCGCACTATCATACCGCCTACACTCAGGGGGCCCACTATTAAGCCAACACTCTCGATGCGCCAAAACATAATACAAGTAAATATCCCCTAAAACCATACTGCATAATACTCACTGTTGTATTATAATTTAGACCTCCTAGGCAACTACAATAAAGACACCCAACAAAACAATATTAATCATGGTGCAGTGTAATTGGGGAATAAATGTCTGCAGCAGGGGCTTTCGTAGACCCTAGTACTGTGCCCTCCTGCGCGCAAGTAGGTATTCATACTTTATTATCTGCTGCACACGGCCGATTTAGCCTTTTTGCTGCCAGATGTGAAAGAATATATAAATATCATAAGCAAAAAATCCAATAGAAGAATTGGGTACGCAGCAATCCAAAAAACTTTACATGTAGCTGTGGAAAGAAATATAACCATACCTCCCAACTTTTGGAGATGAGGAAAGAGGACACAAAGCTCCTCCATTTTCCCACCGCAAGCATAGTATAGATCGAACTTGATGGTCCCCAAATGGTACAAAGCCCCTTAATGTGCCCCCCTTCCGTGGACCAATATAATATCCCCTAATGCGACTCATGTAACAGTAAAACATATAGACGTCTCCAGTCTCCTCTGTAGCTCAGCCCCGTCATCCTCTTTTGATGTAGCCTCCTGTCCTCCAGCCTCCTCCATGTCCGCCAGCCTCCTCAGGTATCCCCTGTCCTCAGACTTCTCCTGTATCCCCCCTGTCCTCAGCCTTCTACTGTATACACCTGTCCTCCAGCCTCTCCTGTATCCCTGTCTCCAGCCTTCTCCTGTATCCCCTTGTCATCCAAGCCTTATATGTAATCCCCTTGTCCTCAAGCCCTTCTCCTGTAGCCTCCTTCCTGTAGCCGCCTCCTGTACTCAGCTCATCCTGTCCTTCAGCCTCCTACTGTAGACGCCTACTGTCCTCCCGCTATTCCTGTCCTCCAGCCTCCTCCTGTCATCCAGCCTCCTCCGGTCGCTACCTCCTCCTGTAGCTCTCTGTCCTCCAGCATCTCTGTCCTCAAGCCTCCTCCTGTAAGCCTCCTCCTGTTCCAGCTCCTCCTGTATCCAGCCTCCTCCTGTAGCCCTCTCCTGTCCTCAACCTCATCATGTCGTCATCTCACTGTCCTTCCAGCCTCCTCCTGTAGCTCCTCCTGTCCTCCAGCCTCCGCATGCAGCCCACCTGCCCTCCAGCCCTCCTGTAGCCCCCCTGCCCTCCGCCTCCTCCTGTAGCCCCCCTGTCCTCCAGCATCATCCTGTAGCCCACTGTCCTCCAGGCCTCCTCCTGTAGCCCCCCTGTCTCCAGCCTCCTCCTGTAGCCACCCCTGTCCCCGGCCTCATCAACGGTCCACCGTCTCCTCCTGGCCCCCAGCCCCTCCATCCTCTATCTCCGCTGTCCTCCAGCTCCTCATCTGCTCCAGCCTCCTCCTTCTGCTCCAGCCTCCTCCTTCTGCTCCAGCCTGCTCCTGGATTTCCCAGCCATCCTCCTCCTCGTGTCCCAGCCTCCACTCCTGCCCCCAGCCTCCTCTCCTTTCCCCAGCCTATCCTCTGTCCCACGGCTCCTCCTCCGGTCCCCCAGCCTATCCTCCAGCATACTCTCCTGCCCCCAGCGCCTCGAGAATCATCTGCCCACAGTTCTCTCCGTCCCCAGCCTCCATCCTCATCTTCCTGCGTCCCCCCCTCAAGCCGTCCTCCTTCTGCTCCCCAGCTGCATCCAGCCTCTCCTGTCACCCAGCCTCCTCCTCCTGCAGCCTCTGATTTCCCAAACCTCTCCTCCTTGGTGTGATCGGTGCCATGGTAGCCTAAAGTCCCATTGAGGACTAGAGGCCTGCCAAGTGTAATGATTCCACTAATAGCCAGCAGATGAGAGGCTATTAGAGATCAGCAGTTAATATTGCTATACCACTAGTATTCCAGTATATTATATAGCAATCAGTACCCGGAGGGCCGGAAATAATGTACATTTCTTTTTTTGTAAAAATTGAAAAACAAAGAAAAATTTTAAAGCAACCCCCTTTTCACTTAGATCACAATATTATACACATTAATACCTGTCACACTGACCCCCCACAACATTATATACCCTGTAACACTGCCACCCACACTTATATACCTGTCACAATGCCCCCCCACACATTAGATACCGTCACACTGCCCCACCACACATTAGATACCTGGCCACACTGCACCACACACATTAGATACCTGGTCACACTGCCCCCCACACATTACTACGTCACATGCCCCCCACACATTATTATACACCTGTCACACTGCCCCCACACACATTATATACCTGTCACACTGCCCCCCAACACATTATAAACTGTCACATCTGCCCCCCCACACATTATTATACCGTCACACTGCCCCCCACAAATATATACCTGTCCCACTGCCCCCCACACATTATAACCGTCACACTGCCCACCCAACATGTTACTGTCACACTGCCCAACCACAATTATATCCTGTCACACTGCCCCCCAACACAGTATATACCATGTCACACTGACCCAACACAAACCCACATTAAATAACCGGTCTCACCTTTCTTGCCTGCTTCTGTAAAACTCTAATACAGACCGGAAGCATAGCAGGAACCCTCTACCGGTATTCAGTAGCTCCTCCCACACAGGCGTCACATGGCATGACTCATCAAGGTCTTGCCTATCAATACAGGTATGATCCTGGAAGTAGTGTGTGCTCCGTGTGTGGCAGCCAGCAGGTTGTGCAGCTCCGACCCGAAACCCCCCCGCCCCCCCACCTCGCGGTTACCGCGGTTACTCTAAGCCAGGCCAGTAGGACCCTGGTCCCGGGACCAGGAGACGGGGACTCAGTCCCTGGCCCGGGACAAGGAGGGGAAAGCGTGACATTTCTCTTATAATCCGGGCGGCGGGGACTGGGGTAAAAAGCGTGACAGTTCCCGCCGAAGCGGGACGGTGGGGAGGTATGTATAACTATATATACTTTCCTGTTGAAACATTGACAAAAATGTATTTAAATCCATTTAAAAAATACATGGTGAATGCAGACATGGACACAAAAAAGATAAAAAACACGAGACAAAAAAATGTAGCGGTAACACTTTTCGGACTATTGATTCCTAGTCCTTAGTCATTCATCAACTACTATAATACTGCCCCCTACATACAACAATAGAACTACTATAATACTGCCCCTATGTACAAGAATAGAACTACTATAATACTGCTCCCTATGTACAAGAATAGAACTACTATAATACTGCCCCTATGTACAGGAATATAACTACTATAATACTGCTCCCTATGTACAAGAATATAACTACTATAATACTGCCCCCTACAAACAAGAATAGAACTACTATAATACTGCCCCCTATGTACAAGATTATAACTACTATAATGCTGCCCCTATGTTCAAGAATATAGCTACTATAATACTGCCCACTATGTAAAAGAATATAGCTACTATAATAGCAGAAAAGGATGTAGCCTTCAGTACCAGCTTATTCAAAAAAAAGTTCACCTTCAATAGTTTGTGTACACTTTCTAATGATCATCTGCCTTTTGTATATTTTTATGGAATAACAAATCATAATAACTAGTAATAAACAAAACATCAACCTTTTTTTTAATAAGCTGGTGCTGAAGGCTCCATCCTTTTCTGCTATTTCCATTTCTACTTGGGTCCAGACCAAGCTTTTTCCTCAGTGAGCACAGCACTGCACAATCCGAGGACACCATCCAAGGGTGACCATACACATTCATATACTTTTTTGGTATAACTACCATAATACTGCCCCTATGTACTAGAATATAACTACTATAATACTGCCCACTATATACAAGAATAGAATTTATATAATACTGCCCCTATGTACTAGAATATAACTACTATAATACTGCCCCCTCCTCTGTCCCCCAGCCTCCTCCTCTGTCCCCCAGCCTCCTCCTCCTGTCCCCCAGCCTCCTCATCCTGTCCCCCAGCCTCCTCCTCCTGTCCCCCAGCCTCCTCCTCCTGTCCCCCAGCCTCCTCCTCCACACATTATATACCTGTCACACTGCCCCCACACATTATATACCTGTCACACCCTCCTTGCATTGCTTCTGTATAACTTCTCATACATACCTCGGCATGCATGGCAGCAACCTCTACCGGGGTCTTCAGTAGCTCCTACTACACAGGTGTCACATGGTCATGACCTCATCGAAGGTCCTTGACCACATTCACTGCTGTGATAATCCCCAGAGGTAGTGTGTGCTGCAGCCAGCAGGTGTGCCGCTTTTGACCCTAACCCCCCGCCCCCCCTCGCGGTTACCGCGGTTACCGCGGTTACTCTCAGCCAGGCCAGTCGGACCCTGGTCCCGGGACCAGGAGACGGGACTCAGTCTCCTGGCCCGGGACAATGCGGGGAACAGCGTGACATTCTCTTGTCCTCCCGGGGCGGCGGGAATGGGGTTAAAAAGCGTGACAGTCCCGCCGAAAGCGGGACGGTTGGGAGGTATGTATTAGTAGTGCAGCTAGTACCATATTGTGAGGAATTTGCTGGGAGACCTGCGACCGTTGTGTTTAGCTCTTAGTGACACGCATATCCACCTCAAACACCGAAGTGGGACAATTTATTAGGGGTTTGATTAGAATTAGGCAGAGTCTGCTGATTTTTTTTTTTTTACCTTTATTTACGTCTCTGTCGTCTTTCCTTTGCCAGAATCTTTCTCCGCTAGGCTCTTTAGCCTGTTCTTCCAACTTTTATGGGGGAACAGGTTGAACCCAGTAAAAAGGGGGATCACCTACCTGCAGAGGAGAGAGGGTGGACTGGATATGTTAAATCCAAGGGTATTTTTTGACTCCATGTTTCTGAAAGTCAATTTTGGTTGCCTGGACTCAAATAATGGTCTCCTGTGGGTAAGTAGTGTCAGGCACTGGATATTGCCTTTTGCAGAGTCTTGGATGCGAGGCGGCAGTCTCAAGAGGGGCGATGGACTCCTGGCTTCCTCCCCCAGTATCTGGAGTATGGTCTCAGGTGTTTGAAAAAGTGGAGGCTAGACAAGACATTTTTGGAGAATAAGACCAGGAAGGACCTTTATACCAATATCTGTAGGACCTTCTATGCTGTTCAGCCAGCTCTGAGGGACTGCACAACGGCCACCCTGCAGGAAAGCCTGAGGTTCCTCAATAGTCCGAGACTCCCTGCAAAGCTCTTTGATATTGCCTGGTTGTCCTTGCATGGGAGGCTCTTTGTTAGGGGAAATTTAAAATTCTTGAGTCTCTCTGAGCGTTTGTGCCCCTTGGGATGTCAGCAGGAGGAGACCATGGAGCATTTTATCACTGAGTGCCCGGGAGGGAGGCAGATATGGCAGGAGGTGTCCCACAGACTCAAAATAGGAAGACTGCAGTCTCTGACCTACCCAGAGATCATCTATGGGGTGACACCACAGGTAGCCGGCATAGACCAAGTGACCATGTACCTGATCATCAGTACAATTAAATACTACCACTGGCACACCAGGACCAGAGTGTCTGCACACAGCGAGTCCTTCCAGCCCATGACCGCAGTCACCCAAATACTCTCAGAGCTGAGGTGGATACGATCCATAGAGGTTAAAAAAACTGGTAATAGTGTTAAGTTATGGAGGAACATATGTCTGGGGTAATTCTTCAAGTAATTATATTAATTTCCACATTTTTCTTTTTGCCAGTGATGGACTTTTTGAGTTAAGATTATTATGAATTTATTATTTTCTGATCTGTATGATATTTGTTAATTAACTGTTTGTTCATTCTGATGAGAATGTATTGTAATATTTTCTGTTTGTTTATACTAATAAAAATTGCCCCCTATGTACTAGGATATAACTACTATAATACTGTCCACTGTGTTCAAGAATATAACTACTATAATACTGCCCCTTATGTACAAGAATATAACTACTATAATACTGCCCCCTATGTACAAGAATATTACTACTATAATACTGTCCCCTATGTACAAGAATATTACTACTATAATACTGTCCCCTATGTACAAGAATATTACTACTATAATACTGTCCCCTATGTACAAGGATATATCTACTATAATACTACCCCCTATGTACAAGAATATAACTACTATAATACTGCCCCTATGTACCAGAATATAACTACTATAATACTGCCCCCTATGTACAAGGATATAACTACTATAATACTGCCCCCTATGTACAAGAATATAACTACTATAATACAACCCCCTGTGTACAAGGATATATCTACTATAATACTACCCCCTATGTACAAGAATATAACTACTATAATACTGCCCCCTATGTACAAGAATATAACTACTATAATACTGCCCCCTATTACCAGAATATAACTACTATAATACTGCCCCCTTGCTGAGAGGTTGTGTGCAGTGTGAGCTCCTGAGGTCTCCTCATGTCTGGAGCTAGCCCAGGGCGGCGCCACCCTGGGTGGGGAAGTTCCCCATGCAAGGCCCAGGCTTCCAGGCCTTCTCTGGGAAATAATTCTCAGCCACCAAATCCCATGGATGAAAATCCTAAAGTGAGCAGTGCAGTGTGTTCTGTGCAGAGTGTCAGCAGTTCTGGTGTTGTCAGAGTTTGCGAAGAGAAGAACATGAATGTGGTGAAGAAAGCAGCAGCAGTAGCAGCAGTAAGTACCTCTATGGTGAATCCATCTGCCAGTGTGAGTGTGAAGCAGGAACCTGTGAGTGAGAGCAGAGTGCTGGGAAATCCGCTGGGGAAAGGTGTGCAGGAGCAGAGGCAGCCTCCATTACAGGCCTCAGCTGTGCCCTCTACACCTCCATCATCCAGGCACAGGAGGACATCTCTAGAGCGCCAGACCATCCTGGAAAACCTGCAGAAGCCTGTCCTGATCCGGACTGAGAGAACCAGGTCTGGGAGTGGAGGAAACAGGACTGTAAGATCTGTGGAGGCCGAGGTGAGACCAGCAGGGAGGCCTCAAGCTGCTACCAGCGCTGTCACTGGCAGGAAAGTGGGACCCAGTCCCCGTGATGGACATTGTACCCCCCCAGTAGTGACAGCCGCAGCGCGCCAGAGCCCGCCAGTGCCACAGAGGCCCGGACCCAGCAGAGTACAACATGCAGCCTCTCCCAGTCCGGTCCTCTTTGAAAACATTTTATGAATCGAGTGCCACATACAGGCAATCAATCTATCCATTTTTTGGAGGGCCAACCTACACGGGTCCTTGTTTTAAAAAATTTTTGGAATGCACACATACAGGCCACTCACAATTATTCCATTTTACTGGAGGCCTAACTACTGCAGCCTGGCTTGAAAATTTTTGGGACTGCCACATACAGGCACTCACACATTACCATTCTTACGCGGCCACCTAACCTGCTCTCTGGTTGAACAATTTTGGGAATCCAAATACAGGATCAATCTTCATTACTGGAGGGCCACTCCTGCTCCTCTGGTTGGAAACAATTTTTGGGACTGCCACATACAGGAACTCAATCTATATTCCCTTTTACTGCGGGCACCTACCTGCTCCTCTGGTTGAAGTAATTTGGGACTGCCACATACAGGCACTCAATCTATTCCATTTATGGAGGGCCACCACCTGCTCTCTGGTTGAAACATTTTTGGGGGAAACTGACATACGGCACCATCTAATCCATTGTACTGCAGGGCCACCTACCGCTCTCTGGTTGAACAATTTTGGGACTGGCCACATACAGGCATCCAATCCTATTCCATTACGCGGGCCCTACCTGCATCTTGGTGTGAACACTTTTTGGGGAATGCCACATACAGGAACATCATCATTCATTGACTGGAGGACATACCTGATCCTCTGGTTGAAACATTTTTGGGATGCCACATACAGGCACTCAATCTATTCCATTTACTGGAGGGCCACTACCGATTCCTTGGTTTGATGAAAAAATGTTTGGGAAGCCACATACAGGCATATCCAAATTACAACATTGGTCTCCATAGCAAAGCTCCCACGCTAGTTATCCCATTGCTACCTCCAAAAGTCGTCATATAGCTGCCCTCCATACATCCGTCCCTTTATCAAACGGGGTGCAGGCAGAATTTGGGTTGTCTTTCATGGCATGGATCCACCAATAAAAGGTGGTTACTTTGTCGCCACCCTGCTAGTTGTGTATCCCACAAATTATCTGGCAAAACTGTTACCATTTTTAGGGATATTATTTCAGAGCTTCTTGCGAATCTGTTTAAATCCCCTCACGCATATCCTAAACTCATAAGATAAGGAAACGAGCTACTACACTTGATCTTTACAAGGTTTGAGGTGTGTGGTGGGGGAAGTGAGCTAGAGAAGGGGTTGGAGGCGCGAAAGGAGGGCATGGAGTGGAACGCCAGCTCAATGCGAACTCATGCGCTTCTGCGCATTGTTTAACATTGCCCGTCCCCCGCCATAATCCCAACACGTTATAAGAACGAATGAACTAACACTAAATGGTGACGGTGGACATAGATGTTGATGACCCTTGGGGTGGTCATATATGCCGGACGCAAGAGAAATTGAGCGGAGGTGTAACTACCCGACCGTGTCAAGCCGGAAAGGTCATACCAGTTAACCTCCTCCACCCAACCATGCCTCCACTGCCGTACTCAATTACCACCGCTGGGGCATGGCGCATCAGGTCGGTTAGCTTATAGGACAGCAGCAGTGCCGTCCTAAGACGACAGCAGGCGGCTGCTCAAACTGCTGAGCCTAGGCGATAAAAGGCACAACGCCCAAGAGCTTATTACAGGGCATTCCAACATGTCAAACTTGTAACTTGTCGCCCTGTCCATGCGTAGTATCCCACAAAATATCACTGCAAATTTTACCTATTAGGGATATTAATGTTCAGCGCTTTTGATCGCATTTGTACATCCCCTAACCGCCAATCCTAAACATTATAGAACGCACTACCCTTGAGCTTAACAAAAGGGTTCTTAGAAGTGGTTTTGGAGAGGGAGAGCCTATAGACAGGGGCTTGGATTGGGAAAGCTCGCCTGGCAGCGGAGGGCCAGCTACCATGCAAGATCGCAAACTAACATAGTTAATGCACGCACCTTTAATCTATACTAGTTCACATGCCCCCATAACAGGTCCCCTATAAACGAGCTGGTGTAGGCAGAATTTTGGGTGTTTTTCATGGCTTGCCTGTTAACTTTGTCGCACCTGTGTGTTAATCACAAAACAAAAATATATGTGCAAACTTTTATCATTGTTGTAGCGATTTATTATTGAGCGCTTCTTGTCACTCCTTTGGTTCTACTCTTGCCAACCCAATTGTTGAAGTCCTGGTCGATTTTAGGGTATGTCGCACATGCCACTCTCTAGTGCAGCTGTGCGCTGTCTCATGCATGCGCGTCCCCTATAGTCGTCAGTGGTCAATTATTGGATGTGTTAAGATTGCTACTGTAGCGTTCCGATTCTGTCACCTCATGTTCTCTGCATAGCCGACTGCGTGTTGCCATGAATTTATGGCCAAATGGTAGAGCGATTAGGGCAGCCTCACGATGGCATCCATGCAGGCTGCCGCATGTGTTGCCTGTCATTATCCGTGGTGTTTCATCCTTTTCTGAGGTTTGCCAGGTGTTGGCCAAAGCTTCCTGTGCAGAAGCCTTGGTCCCACTTTGAAAAATGCCGCGAGTCTCCCATGACTTCAATGGGGTTAGGTTGTTATTCGAGACGAGCACTCGACATCGTGAAAAGTTCGTTACACGAATAAGCGTACCCGAGCATTTATAGGTTCGTCATCTCTAGTTATTAACTTTTTAACAGGGTACAAGATACCTCGATAATATATAGTTATACTATGTAATATATCTTTAAATAATATCATGTACAAGATAACTTTCTTACTAACTATCTTTATGTACTTTGTAATATATGCTTATTAGTTGGCTTTTTTCTCCACTTATATTAAGTACTGGTAAGCTCCATATCCCCTGTAAAAATTACTTTTAAGCTGCATTTACTACTGTCTTGATAGTGGTGAGAGGAAGCACAGAGCTAGATCTCCACCGCTGTTCAGAGATAATTATCACAACTGTATCCTTGCAGGCATGATGGGAACCATTGAGGAGAGAAGTACTGAGTGAGTGAGGACAGTAGAGGGAACAATAAGGCCCAAAGAAACATCTAAAGCTATTTACTTTCTCAAAGTGCCGATAAGCAGTTAAACGAAACATAAGGTTAAAGTAAGAGAGACAAAATAACACAGCTTAAAAGGTTGATTTGGGCACGGCTTTTGTACAATAAAAGGAAATAATCTGAATTGAACCTCCTTTTTCACCACATGTGTACCGCTGCGCGCTAACCCACGGCACATCAACATGCGAGTAATTACCAAGATCATGGCTGAGGACCAATACTTGGCGCTTCACTTTGGGCTCCCGAAAGCAGAACTGAACCGTACTGTACATACAAAAACATGCATAATCGAGCCCCCTGATGGTGCAGGAATAATTATATATATATATGACCTTCGGTGTACAAGAATATAACTACATTAATACTGCCCCCTATGTACAGGGATATAACTACATAATACTGCCCCTAGTACAATGATTAACTACTATAAACTGCCCCCTATGTACAGAATATAACTACATAATACTGCCCCTATACAAGAATATATACTACTAATACTGCCCCATCGTACAAATAAAACTATATATATGCTATATGACAGGAATAGAACTACTATAATACTGCCCTTATGTACAAGAATATAACTACTATATATGCCCACTATGTACAAACTAAACTACTATAATACTACCCCTATGTGCAGAAATATTACTACTATAATACTGCCCCCTGTGTACAAGAATATAACTACACAATTAACTAATATATAGCCCCCTCTATGTACTAGGATATCAACAACTATAATACTAGTGCCCCTATGTACAAGAATATAACTACTATAATCTGCCATATGTAACATAGAATATAACTACAACATAATACTACCCCCTATGTACAAGAATATAACTACTATAATACTGTCCCCTATGTGTACAGGAATAGAACTACGATAATATGCCCCTCATGTACAGAAATATAAATACTGCATAATACTGGCCCACTATGTACAAGGATATAACTACTAATCAATTACCCCATTGCTACAAGAATTAACTACTATAATACTGTCCCCTATGTACAAGAATAAACTATATAATACTGCCCCCCTAGTACAGAGAATATAACTACTATAATACTGCCCCTATGTAAAAATATAACTACTATAATACTGCCCCTATTGACAAGAATATACCTATATATATGCCCCCTAGTAAATGAATATAACTACTATAAATACTGCCCCCTATGTACAGGAATATAACTACTATAATACTGCCCCCTATGTACAAAAATATAACTACTATAATACTGCCCCCTATGTACAAGAATATAACTACTATAATACTGCCCCCTATATAAAATAATATAACTACTATAATACTGCCCCCTATAACTGCTATTACAGGGAGGGCGTGTGTGCCAATTGTATCTGCGTTTCAGAGGAAATGCATGTGATTGGTAACCAGCACAACATGTTTTGAATTGTTTTATATGGAAAACAGGCAGGGCTTGTTCCAGATCAATAATAGCTCCTCTCCAGTGATTTTAAAGCGTTTTAAAATGCAATTCAAATGGCACATGTGAATGCGGCCCAATTTTGTCAAAATACATAACTAGAAAATCTGCAGCAGTCCTATGTTAGTAATAAATAACTACATAAATGCTGGGGTACAGCATATATTACCGTGCACAGGACTGCTGCATTCTGCCTACTTTCTTTCCTTACATAGGACTGATTCTTGTTTTGTCAATTTTTGTCAAGCAGATAGTCCTGTGTTAAGTGTCATACTTTACAAATGATTGCTTAACACTGAGGAAGAGGCAGCAGTTCTATGTAAGGAAAGAAAGCTGTCTAGCTACAGAAGTCCTGTGTAAAATATGGTGCAACAAGATGCAGCAGTCTGTTACTTAAATGGCTTTTGCACCATGCAGTGCTGTATGTTACACAAGCCTGCTGGAATCTATTGCTCCATAGTTTTCTTAGGACTGCTATATTTTCCTCCATGTGAGGGTGAGACAACAGTCCTATGTATATAAATTACATAGGACTGCTGCTTTTCCCACCATGCAAAATAGACAGTCCTGTGTCAGTAAGTACACTGTAAAGTAGTTCAGAACTATGTACGGACTGCTATGGATTGGGCTCCAGCAATGAGTAAATAATAGAGATGAGCGAGCATACTCGTCCGAGCTTGATGCTCGTTCGAGTATTAGCATACTCGAAACAGCTATTGGCTCGGATAAGTATTTTGCCTGCTCGAGAATGAGCTTTCACTTAAGGAAACACAGTGAAGAACAGTGAAGAACACAGTGAACACAGGATCATTTAAGGATCATTAAGAATCATATAAGTGAAGAACACAGTGAACACAGTGAAGAACACATTGCAGACGTACATCTGCTAACTTATCCGAAGACATGAGTACAGAAAGGTGTTCTTCACAATAGTATGTGAAGAACAATATGTGTGAAGAACACATTGCAGATGTTTAACAATGGTCATTCTCCTTTTTGAAGTTCCATTTTAGTGCTCGCTCATCTCTAGTAAATAAGCATCAGGGCTGTTTATGGGGTCAAGTGATACAGGAGGCTAAATGGAAAGTTCACCCACCAGCTCAGATCAGCTCAGCTCACAGACTCCTGTCCTACATCTTCAGTACTTTCTGATGACATGTGGGAAGAAGGAAGAGATAAGGCAGGAGACGCTGTGAGAATGTCCAGCGTCAGTGACTCCTCCCACACACACAACCTCTGACCTCTGTGGCCGGCTCCGTTCTGCTGCCTGCTGAAGTGCATTGTCAACCCCCCCGATTCAGTAAGATTGTGCACCCGATATCCTGCATGTGTCGCTTCCCCGCTCAGGTCCGCCGGAGTTCACCATCTTCTTCCCGGTATATGTAAATGCATTGGATGCGACACAATTTGAATATTAAATCCCGTGCTCAGTTCAAATAAATCGGATTGTCCTAGAGTCCGCCCCCGGTTTTCTGTTGCATGAAAGCCGGCGCCGCTGCGCCAAAACCAATTGCGTCACAGCACCACAAATCCTGAAAATGTCGGGAAGTCCGACAGAAATGCGATCTGCAGATCCTTAGTAAATAAGCCCCAATGTATAGATATAGCTTGGTAAAGGACTATATATAGTCCTGTTTTTTTTAAGCCATGACTAAGAATGGCTAGTCCGTTCAAAATGCGTTGGCAAAGATTACTTGCTATGGATTTTTATAACTTGCATAAATAGAGAAATGGAGTTGTTCCTGACAAGGCTGGATACCCAAGTCTTTTTTATCGTTTATATTGCCCGAGCAGAGGGGCAATCCATACTAGAACACTCTCTATTGCTGGAAGGTGAGCTGGTCTTCATCTTATTTTCAGTCCTGTTTTTTTACCTTTAGCACTTCCATTGCCTCACTAAGTAACTTTCCCAGCCCAGAGGCAGATGTCACCAAATTACCCTCCAATGTTACTTTGAAATATAACTTTTTTTCCCAATATGCCCCACTCTCTGCCTCTATACAATTTGTCTCCTTAACACAACTTGGTGCCGGAGTCGGGTCGGTACACTTTGGTTCTTTATGGCACTCTTACCTGAGTTTGGAAAAGTTTTTCCAGAACACATAGACACATACAGCATAACTATCATGTTATTACTCAAAGCTAATCAGCCCTGGTTACTTATAGTCAGTTGAGCCAAAACAAAGTAGAGAAGACTTTATCTCTATAGTCTGTTCTCTATTAAATTCCTGAAAACTCTCAATCTACACTTTTGCTAAATCAATTTCTTGTACAGGAATTAAATAATGGATGCCGGGGCTTCACGCAGTTCCATATTTAAGAAATTCCTCACCAAAATCATCATTAGTTCTTCTTTAATCAGAATTCAAAGCTAAATTAATTTGCTGTCTCAATTTCTGCCATACGGTGCAATAGCGTTTTATTATGCCATTGAACGTAACTGGCCCTTTGCAGGATAATTAGATTTTATTCCTCAACCACCAGTAGAGCATCTTCCCAGATATTACATGTATAATAAGACAATTAAAGGCTAATTAGACCATGAGGAAATCCTGCCCCTTTGAAGTGATAAGCAGTTCCGCACTTCAAGTCGGACTATTTTATATAATACATCCAATTGCAATTTGCATTCATGCTCAGTTTTGCTTTGAAAGCCTCAACCATATCAATCCATCCCTACAAATTAGGAAAAAGATTTCAGGACCTGATGTCAAAGGCACAACAATTATTATAAAGTTGTACCGGTTAGTTAAAGAAAGATCAAATACAGGACGCATATTGTTAAGATACAGGTGACGCACTGATACTCGTTGCAAATTATACAGATGATGAGTTCATATTGCTGTGCACCAGAAAATAATTTGTGGTATTAATTGTCACTTGCTAGTGATTACCTTCATTTATATAATTTTAGAGCAAAGTATTCATGGAATTATTAAACAGGATCTTTTGCTGATCAATTTGTTAAAAAGTCTGAGTGGCCTAAAACAACAAAGTCATTCGATTAACTGACACTTATTGATTCCCTCTGGCTAGTCGGCTAGCCTCGCCCCCAGAACCTGCTTGAATTAAATGCTCCGCCTGTCTTAGAACGTGATTGGCTCTCAGGACCCTTCCTGTCTGTAGGAACCAGGAAGTTGATTGCAGCAGAAAATCTAAAAGTGTTGCAAAAGAAGCTGGGTTGCATTGATGAATATTATAATATCCTTTTGTTTTTGTTTTGTCTTTTATATTTTGTTTTCCTTTTATTTTAAGGATCAATCAAAATTACTCTTTAACAGCATGGGTTCAAGAATAACCAAAAGTTAATTAGTAAGTAGAAATTAAAGGGGTTTGCCCATGAAAGAAAGTTCTCAAATTTTAATTCCCTAGTGATGTTTACACAATAAAGATCATTTCTAACTCCTTACATTACAATTTTACTCAGTTTTATTGATGTTTTTGTTTCTATCACTCAGTGATGGTCAGTGTAAGATTCCAGAGTGTGGGCGGGAACTCGCTAAGCAGACACTTCATGCTTTCTCTAGTGCTATGAGATGCTGTGTGCTGACAATGTGCTTAGATTATCAAGGTACAGGGTTTAGCTACACTTTTATTTAGATTCTGAACATTCAACTAGAGAAACTAAAATAATCTGCCGACAATAGTCAGAAGATTTACAGTTGGATCCAGGGACAACCAAATTGTAAACCTCAGGACTGATAAAGACAGGTTGGAATTATATCTGTGAAACGCTGTACTTTTTTCAATAATATTGAATTATAGAATGTGTTATTGTGTTATTATTATGTTATTATGAGTTTAATAATCGTGTCTTTGTGGAAATATCCCTTTGATAGCCCTTTTTCATACTCTGTGTCTTAAAAGCTGTTTCTGAGTTTTTAAATAACCAACTGGAGACCCCCATCAGTAACAAAACATCTCTATTATTCCTTTTAACATCATTTACTGTTATGTGCTATATGATTTGGCTTAAAAATGTTGTTGGTTTTTGAGTGTGTATATGTATATATGAGTTGACATTAATTTTTTGTTGTTAATTATGTTTGCATTTATGGAAAATAAAATCACTGCCATATTCCAAGGTAAATGGTAATAAGTGCGAATTACATATAGTAAGGGAAAACATAGACTCGAAAAAGGGGCATTGTGTTCTTACACAAGTGCTACATACATGGGATATATGTGAGTAACGCCAGAATGTCCACACACATGGATATCACCTCTAGATAAGATGGATGGGTACTCTTGCCACAACCAGTAATCATCCCAAACACTTTTATTCCAGGCTCCAGAAAGTCCAACCACACCGTTTATGGGTACTAACGACATTCAGTGAGCTTTAACTGAAAACCACTACTACTTTTGTATGGCAAGGAAAGGAGGAAGGGTCTGAAAGCGTCTATTCAGAGAGTGAGAGGCCTAATCTGCCATTAGATTACACCAACACATCATATTATTTCCTAAAGGAATATAAATTGAGTACTACAAGGAATCAGAGGACATGGATTGCGAGTCCCTCCCCTACCCCCACCATTTATGTAGAAGTTCACGGGTTTTGTACCACATCACTAACAATTTATAATGAGTTTTATGCTGTCTAATACACCTTGAAAGTAAATAGGATAGACGGGGGAATCAGGCTTTCTCACAATCAGAGCGATGTCAAAATTTGGTGGCAAAGAGGGGTGCGGCAGCCGGTGGAGTGGGCGGGCATGGAGCATTCTTTTGAAAAATAAGCAAATCAAAGTCGGACCTGGTGTAGTTTTTCCCCATGGCCGCCGGATACATCAAGAGGCCTAAGCCTCTTGATGTATCCGCGCGACAAGGGGAGCATGACCGCAATCATATGTATGCTAAATATTTCCCTAAATAATTGTCTGGTTTAAGATACCCTATTAGGAAATGTTTAGGTTTTCAGGACTGGCATCTCCATTAATTATCTACAGGGAATATCTTCATCACTGAAACAGCCTAAATGTGCTCTGCAGTGCATCAGCTGCTGTCAAAAGAAATGGTTGCTTATGATTTCCTTCAGAGAATACAACTTATGGGTGGGGGGGGGGGCACTTAAAATTTACAGGGCAGTTGTAAACTATTAGAAATCAGGCTATATCTTTATTGGCATAAGACAAAGGGTAGGCAGCTGGCAGACAAAGTACTCATCTCTCACATAATAGAAGGATCAGACAGTAGATATTAGTGAAAGGGGGCTGTTATTTTCCACGTTAGGTAGTTATTAGATACTATTAACCTTATGTAAAAAATGTCGCTGTCCAGGTGCTTCCAACACTCCCCTGACACTGCATATCCCACAAACACATTGCATGACATCAAGTATACTGAATTATTTTTCATGGCTTGTAATTATTTGGAGGATCAATAACATATGGATCTAATGTCAGTCTTAAAATAACATTTTTGCATAAAATACAGCCTAGTCAATAGCTGCATCTGTGCCCAAAGTCAACATTTTGCCTTTGATTAGTAAGGTCACAAAAGAAAGATTGATTGCCATAAAGGTCTGGGCTAACCATCCTACAAACTTGTAAAATACATCAAAAACTAAAGCGGGTTAGATGGTGTTTGAAATAAACAAAATAAATTGGCTTTAAAACTCGCTAACTGTGCTTCCAGAAGATAAGTGGTTTAGCAGCCATCCCTATGAAGGTAGTGGTTTACGTGAAATCCCTTTAAAGCTAGTGGTTTAGTAGACCACCCTGTTTAGCTGAAGTTTTAGTAGACATGCTAATGGCATGGTAGATATACCTGAAGACTAGTGGTTTAGAAGATATCTGTTTGAAGCTAGTGGTCTACAAGACACCCCTCATACTTCATGACGTAGAAGACACCCCCATGGAGCTAGTGGTTTAGTAGACATACCTGTGGAAATAGTGGTTTGGTAGACATCTCTATGTAGCTAGTGCTTTATTAGATATCTGTTTTAAGCTAGTGGTCTACTAGACACCCCTCATACTAAGTGATGTAGTAGACACCCCTGTGTAGTTAGTTTAGTATGTACAAGGAAAAAAGCTGCAATGTTTCAGCTCAGTATGAGCCTTGAGAACGGCTCATACCAAGCCGAAATGTCACCACTTATCACGGAGACATCACCTTTTCACCTCATCTACCTGCATGGGAGTGCTGATTTTTTTCCTTGTAAATATTTTGGAGGACCCGTTTGCCTAGTCAAGGTAGCTTGAACCCGCCATTTTTTTTACATTTGTGTTACTGAGATCTATGCTCCAGTAGTTGGTTTAGTAGATACCCCTACAAAACTAGTGGTCTAGTAGACATTGTTACTCCCCACTGGTGAAACTCGTAATTGTTGCCAATTACAGGTGTCAGCACTTGAAATGCTGATGGCAAAGCCGTGCATGCCTACATTTTCCCTAGGATCACCCCTCATAGGGATAATGCTGTCACCCATGCAGTCAACGGTGATAGCACCGATTGCAGGGTGGGGTTGAGCGTTCGGAAAGTGAACTTTCAGGTCCAGTTCAGCCGAACATGGCAAATCTGAACCTGAAAAGGTCTGCTCACCCCTACTATAGTGGTTTAGTAGAAACACCGTTGTGTAGCTAGTTGTTGAGTTGACAACCCTATGAAGCTTCTGGTGTAGTAGACATCTCGGTGAACCTAGTGGTTAATAGATAATCAGGTAACTAGTCATTTAGTAATAATTCAATAAGTCATTTAGGATCTGTGAAGACCAAGTAACCACTCGTTAATCCAGCTGTTATTTCCATTTCTAGATAAAGAATCTCCTATATCAAATCTGAATTCTAATAAAAGTTTTATTATGCTAAACCAGTAAATTCTTCTGAGATCCCCATGTAATATTCAAGGAACTGAATGCTCTCTGTGATTTTATATAAATACAATACAAGTTTGATCAGCATTTTACCTAGAGCAATATCCACTTGCATCCATGTTAAATGTTAATGAGATTTCTGTTTGAAGATGTTTTTTTCATTTTTTTGTTTGTCTATATTGGTCTGATGTATTCACCAGCTAAGCAAGATTTTGTCCCTAATGAATAGCGCTGTTTATTGTGATAAAAGAAATAATAATTTGCACATATATAGCATTTTTTTCCCCAACACACAAAATTAATCATTTTTTTTTTAAATTACACATCAAAGGCGAAAACTTGACACAAACTTATCTCCTGAATTAACATAACTTCTTTCAATGCCAAAATATTTCTGCTGAATGTGTAGAACAGTTCCCAGAAGATTTACATCATGTAGAGAATTGTTCTCCCTTCAAGCAAGACTGCTAGTATACTGCAGCAATGACTTTGATGGCTGGCCGCATAGGTAGTGGAGGAATAGATAATGGAGATACAGTATATCCTTTACTGTATTCTCGCTGAATAAGTGTAAAGCAAAATTACGCTGACTGGATCACATCTCAATGTCAAATAGTGTAAGTTCTAGTTAGTTTGGAAAGCTAGAAATGTAAAGGCAATTCCGTAACTTTTGTGTATGACTATCTTCTATCTAGCAAAAAGTTATTACATTCAAAAAAATTGTAATATTCATTTTACATGGTTTTCAACTTCTTTTCATTAATGGAAATCTAACATCCTACCGTAATCCAGCATGATAAACCAGGGACACTTACTCATAGATCCAGGTACCAAAACTGTGCGGATCTTCTTATATTTGTTATCCATGGCCTCCTACCTTCTAAAATCAACTTTTAAAAGTATGCTAATGAGTTTGAAGGGCTTTGGGGATGTTATCAGAGCCCTGCCCGTGTTGCAGGTAAATAAATACATTCTTCAAACACATTAATAATGCACACACATATATAGGGGGGTATTTTTCAGGGCCTCTGTGTCACAACTGTGGCGTAGAAGCCCTGAAATAATTGCAAATGCTAGCTTATTGCTAGCACTTGCAATTAATAAGCCCAATCCACCAAATTCACGCCAATGGAAAGTGATGGGGGCATGGTCAGCTGACCGGAGGGCGCATTCACTGCAGCCTGTGATTTTTCACATGTGAAAATTTGCCAGCTGCGTTTATTTACGCAGCACAAGACCCCGCCTCTTGATTAATCGTGCTGCGCGAGAGCGGTGGCGTGGCTATGATAAATATCCCCCTTACGGGCAAGCAGTCCTACAAAAATACATGCATTAGATAAAGTGCTTTGTTTCATGAATATTATCTTGGCTCATTTGTTTTGTAACTTTAAGGCTGATTTCATTCCAGAAAAATTGATTGTTTTATGTGGGAGTCAAGTCTGTTCTGTCAACTTCATTTTTATTTTAAATTGCATTTGATTTTATTTTTGTGGGTTATATAACAGCTGATTCCCTACTTTTTTTTAAGCTTGTCATAAGAAACTTTTGGTTTTGGATTTGTACTTTTCTTTTTTCCATTTTTAAACACTAGGGTTAAAATACCCTAGAGGGTCTAAAAAATAAGAATTAAAAAAAAAAATTAAATCATCCTCTTTCCCTAGAACTGATAAAACTAAATAAACAGCAAAAATCCCAAACATGTTAGGTATCGCCACGTTGCAAAACAACAGAGACAAATCATTGTACTCTTCGACAGTATATTTATAAATTATTTAGCCATTTATACATTTACACAGATTTGTCCCCTAGTCGCTGACCACATGGGGGAAGTACAAGGCAGGAATTGGAGATGAGAGATCCCTACTCCTGTCATTCTGCTTTTCCCTCCCCCTACATTTCTTACCTGAGCTGCTGACTTGGTGTGGCGCGTTCTCCGTCGAGTATTCAGGTCTTCCGGCGATTCACTTAGTGCGCCTGTTGTCCACCAGGTGTCGCTGCTGCGCCGAGGTCCGTAATTTTCGGGAAACCCGACGAAAAAGAGCAATTCGGACCCTTAGTAAATTTGCCCCATTATGCTGTCCACATAATATATATAATGGTGCACATCCTCCAATCTTTAGCGTGTCAGGTTGGATTCCAGGGCCTCCTGACACTGCGGGCCACTGCTACCACTGTAGTTAGTTGAGGTATAATATCCACTCACCATGTTTTGAAAAAGAAGAAGGATGAGTACTACTGCAAAGGGAACAGGACAACTGCAATGTATTAGAGGGAATATAAATGGGCCCATGTTTTTCACAAATCTGGTCAACAACCTCCTTCTTTCAGTAAGAGCAATGGAGATGGGTTATGGCTGTATTTCCCAGCATGACAATGACCCAAAACACAAAGTCAGGGCAACTAAGTAGCGGTTCTTTGAGAAGCATTTCGAGGTCCTGGAGCGGCCTGGCCAGTCTCCGGAACTGATCTTTGGAGGGAGCAGAAACTCAATGTTGCCCAGTGACTGCTCCTCAAACTGATAGATCTGGATATCTGGAGAAGATCTGTATGGAGGACTAGGCCAAAATCTCTGCTGCGGTTTATAAAGAACTATAGAAATGTCTGACCTCTATAATTGCAAACAAAGGTTTCTATACCTGTTCTGTTTTTCTATTATATTCTTATTTCATCTAAACGTAATTACAAATGGATTATCTAAACATCATTCAATGTGATTTTCTAGATTTTTTTTAGATTCTTTCTCGTTTAGTTAAAGTGAATCTACAATTAACATTATAGACCGCACTAATATTTGTCGATGAGAAAACTGGCGAATTCTGCAGTGGATAGAACACTTATTTTCCTCACTGTAAATAATAATACAGGAAATTATATATACAGACGGTCCCCTACTTAAGGACACCCAACTTAAAGACGACCCCTAGTTAAAGACGGACCCCTCTTCCCACTGTGACCTAAGGTGAAGCTCTCTGAATGCATTACTATAGTCCCAGGCTGCAATAACCAGCTGTAAGGCGTCTGTAATGAAGCTTTATTCATAATCCCTGGTCCCATTACAGCAAAAAATGTAGAAACTCCTATTGTCACTTGCTCAAAAAAAATTTTTTTGTCTTGATCTACAATTATAAAATATACAGTTTTGACTTACACACAAATACAACTTAATAACAGACCAATGGAACGTACGTACGTAACTCGGGGACTGCCTGTATACACTCACCGGCCACTTTATTAGGTACACCATGCTAGTAACGGGTTGGAAAACCTTTTGCCTTCAGAACTGCCTCAATTCTTCGTGGCATAGATTCAACAAGGTGCTGGAAGCATTCCTCAGAGATTTTGGTCCACATTGACATGATGGCATCACACAGTTGCCGCAGATTTGTCGGCTGCACATCCATGATGTGAATCTCCCGTTCTACCACATCCCAAAGATGCTCTATTGGATTGAGATCTGGTGACTGTGGAGGCCTTTGAGTAACAGTGAACTCATTGTCATGTTCAAGAAACCAGTCTGAGATGATTCAGCTTTATGACATGGGCACTTATCCTGCTGAAAGTAGCCATCAGATTTTGTACATTGTGGTCATAAAGGGATGGACATGGTCAGCAACAATCTCAGGTAGGCTGTGGCGTTGCACACGATGCTCACTTGGTAACAGGGGCCAAAGAGTGACAAGAAATATTCCCACACACATGACACCCACCACCACCAGCCTGCTGAACCGTTGATACAAGGCAGGATGGATCCATGCTTTCATGTTGTTTGACGCAAATTCTGACCCTACCATCCCAAGTCGCAGCAGAAATCGAGACTCATCAGACCAGGCACGTTTTCCAATCTTCTACTGCCCAATTTCGATGAGCTTGTGCAAATTGTAGCCTCGTTTCTGTTCTTAGCTGAAAGAGTGGGCACCCTGTGGTCTTCTGCTGCTGTAGCCCATCTGCCTCAAAGTTCGACGTACTGTGCATTCGAGATGCTCTTCTGCCTACCTTGTTTGTAACGGCGCGGCGATTTGAGTCACTGTTGCCTTCTCTCCTCAGCTTAACCAGTCTGCCCATTCTCCTCTGACCTCTGGCATCAACAAGCTTTCCCCCACAGAACTGCCGCTCACTGGTGTTTTTTCTTTTGGACCATCTCTGTAACCCTAGAGATGGTGTGCGTGAAAATCCCAGTAGATCACATTTTCTGAAATACTCAGACCAGCCCCTCTGGCACCAACAACCATCCACGTTCAAAGGCACTCAAATCACCTTTCTTCTCACTCATACTGATGTCGGTTGGAACTGCAGGAGATTGTCTTGACCATGTCTACATGCCTAAATGCACTGAGTTGCCGCCATGTGATTGGCTGATTAGAAATTAAGTGTTAACGAGCAGTTGGACAGGTGTACCTAATAAAGTGGCCGGTGAGTGTATATATTAGTATTAAGCAAGAATTTATTTTTTATAATTTTTTTTTTGCCTTTCTATTTTAACATTTTATGACATGAATATAATTACCATAAACTGATAGTAATTATATTCAATATTAAAAGCCAAATAAATCAAATAAATAGCATGCATTACTTTTTTTCCTTTCGTTTCAATACATAATTCCCAACCTAACATTAAAGCAAGAACCTCTAATTACCTGAGCCTGGATATATTCTGCCATAAGAACTGTAATATCGCTCTACTTCTGCTTGAAGTTATATTTGGCAAATGCAATTCTATACAAGGACATTTTGCTATTATTCATTCCAGCAAAGCTTTATAGATACATTGCTGACATCAAACAAAACTCGAGGTCTTTCTTTTTATAAAACCCATTTTTTCCTAAATTTAGCAGCCCACAATCAATGCGTCATAGGAAATGATATCAGAACCAAGGTTTATTCCAGGTAAAATCTCTTATGAGTTGTACTTGTCTTCATACAGATTTATGAGACAGATGTAAAAAAGTAAAATCCATAGTTTCTATTATTTTAATAGTTTCTGTGAAAATCAGTTACCCATTTGTTTTAATAGTCACTTAATCCCTATGACAAAGTATAAGGTGAAATCACGGGATGTACTAGTGGACCAGCCCATAGGTTCAAGGGGATTTATTTATGACAAAGTCCCGGTTCCCCCCTTTGTTGTCTCCTTATTAATATATACCGTATATATTCCGGCGTATAACACGACTTTTGAAGACAGAAAAATCTTCTGTCTTGTCTGGGGTCGTCTTATACGCCGGTAATCGCGACCGCCCGCCGTGTATTCACGGCGGCGGTCGGGTCGCCCTGCACGGAGAGGGCTCACGGGCCGAGCCCTCTCCATAGCCGGTAAGTCTTTGCTGCATATTGCAGCAAAGGCTTACCGGTAACACCCGCGATCGGGTGTTTTCACAGCGATGGCTTCCGGCAGCCTCAAAAAGATAGCGGCGCATGGGCGCCGCCATCTTACCTGTGATCGCCGCTTCCCGTGACGTCATCGGGGGCGGCGATCCGTCTCCATGGTAGCCTCAGATCTTCCGAAGCCCCGAGGCTATTTCGTTTTAACCCCTTCATTACAGTGTGCTGATAGCACATTGTATTGAATGAGGAGGAAAATCCCCATATACTGCCATACTGTAGTATGGCAGTATATGATAGGATCGATCAGACAACCTAGGGTTAAAGTACCCTAGGGAGTCTGAAAAATAGTATAAATAAAAATAAATAAAGTTTAAAAAAAAAATTATAATAAAAAAACCTAAAATTTAAAATCACCCCCCTTTCCCTAGAACTGACATAAATATAAATAAACAGTAAAAATCATAAACACATCAGGTATCTACGCGTCCGAAAATGCCCGATCTATCAAAATATGATAACGGTTTTTCAATGCGTTTAACCCCGTAATGGAAAATAGCGCCCAAAGTCGAAAATGGCACTTTTTTGCCATTTTGAAAAATATAAAAAAATCTATAAAAAGTGATCAAAAGGTCATATAGTCCTAAAAATGATATCAATGAAAATATTATCAAATTTTGCAAAAAATTACACCACCCACAGCTCCGTCCACCAAAGTATAAAAAAGTTATTAGCGCCAGAAGTTGGCAAAATCAAAAAAATAATTTTTGGACAGGAGGTTTTCATTTTTGTAAATGTATGAAAACATTATAAAACCTATACAAATTTGGTATCCCCTTAATCGTACCGACCCAAAGAATAAAGTAGACATATCATTTGGGGAGCACAGTGAAAGACGTAATATCCAAGCCCACAAGAAAATGGCGCAAATGCGTTTTTTTACCATTTTCATTGCATTTGGAATTTTTTTCCCGCTTCTGAGTACATGGCATGGAATATTTAATAAAATAAAAATTTAAGGTACAGTATGGTAACATTTACAGTAAAATGGACAATGGTAATGTTGTTGTTGTATGCCTTATGTTTATGAGCGACAGTTTTCCTGCTATATACCTGCATGTCATAAGAATTTAAATTAAAAAAAGGACCATGTTAAATTCAAATCAGTTTTTTTTTTTTTTTTTTTTTACCGGTGTTTTGTATGCGTTGGAAAAGGGGTAGTCTTATACGGCGAATATATCTTAAACTCTATATTTTAAACAGGAAAGTAGGGGGGTCGTCTTATACACCAGGTCGTCTTACATGCCGGAATATATGGTATATATATATATATAATACATATTCTATTACAATAATCTTTTAATATCAGATAGTAAGATGGCAGAGTTTGGAGGTAATACATGTTTGAAGAGACTGTCACATTAAAACAAATGCTATAGTTTACCAAACACAGCGCCACACATTGCGTAGTGGCTTGTTTGAAACTGTGAGCGACTCAAAATTTTTTTTTCTAAAATCTGCGAATTACCATACCCCTTTGTGATCTGGTTTTGCAAACTTTTACCCTTTCTCACCCTCCCCCCTGCCACCTCATCACTAATGAAAGGGGGGAATCCGAGAGACAGCGTACTGGCCTGTAAAGGCAGAATACGGATGAGCTAAGGTAGCCCCTCAGGCTCATTAGCATAATTTTAAAAGTTGAAGGAGCAGATGGAAGGAGCAGATGGATAACAAGTATACATCCAGTCATCATGCCTGGATCTATCAGTAAGTGCCCTTGGTTTATTGTGCTTGATTTTGATGGTAGATTTCCTGTAAACAAGGAATAGCTTACAATGTTTGAAATCTGGACTTCTCTTAATACTTGTGTATCCTAAGCCATGAGAAGGGTATTAACCCCTTAGTGCTCTGCGCCGTAGCTGTACTGGGCTGAGTCCTACGAATAGCGCTCAGCGCAGTACAGCTACTGCGCAGAGACGATGCCGGTTCAGCGCTGCATAGCAGCCGAACCGGCATCGTTAGCCACGGGATTTCAACGGTAATCTACCGTTGACATCCCCGGCTAACACCCGCGGTCGGAGTGGGCTCCGATCGCGGGTGTTTAACCCGTTAAATGCCGTGGTCAACGCGACCGCGGCATTTAACATGCCTTCTGGGGGTCTTTACCCCACGAACGGCCCCCCCGCACCGTTTCGGGGGGGGGGGGGGGGCGATCGCTGTTTTGGCACCTCTGGGGTCCGATCGGGACCCCAGAGAAGCCTGGAGGGATTACCTTTAAGATGGCGTCTGTGACGTCATCTTAAAGGCAAAGTGTCAGCCTATGCATCTGCATAGGCTGGCACTGCTAATACCCTGCAATACATTAGTATTGCAGAGTATTATCAAGAACAAGCAATCACATGATTGCTTTTTCATATCCCATGGTGGATCATGTAAAAAAATGTAAAAAAAAATGTTTTTCAATAAAAAATTACTTTATAAATCACTAAAAATGCCCATAAGCCCCAAAACATATAAAGAGACATATAACGCTCAAAAAAGTCTAAATCATAACACAAACCCCACATATATAGTATCACCGCGTCCGTAACAATCCATAGAATAAAACTAAATAACTATTGAACCCATATGATGAACGCCGTAAAAAAGAAAACATTAAAAACCCGCCAAAAATTATGATTTTTACCTATTATATCCCACTAAAAATGCAATAAAATGTGATCAACAAAACATATGTACTCCAGAATGATACCGTTGCAAAGAACAACATATCCCGCAAAAAACAGGCCATCAACCGGCTCTGTAGCCAAAAACGTAACAATGTTATGCCACTTGGAAGATGGCGATGCAAAAATGATAGATTTTTCCCCACATTAGGGTTTTATTTGGCAAATTTAGTAAAACATAAGAAAAAATATTCATGTCTGGTATCCCCGTAATCGTATCAACCCATAGAATAAAGATAACATGATTATTAGGCTATACGGTGAACACGGAAAAAAAAAAAGTAAAAAATCCAGTACAGAATTGATGCTTTTCTACTCATGACCTCAAAAAAAGTTTCAAAATTTTCAACAATAGGTGATACCAACCCCAAAATGGTAACACTGGAAAAAGCATCTCGGCCCGCAAAAAAAAATGCCGTCACATGGCCCAAATAACGGAAAATCGAAAAATGTATAGCCTTCAAAAGGGACCAAAGAGGAAACTAAAATCCTGGCAGCTGCAGGGTGCTCCTTCCCTTCTGTGCCACGCTGTGCCCCCATAACACAAGTAACGGCCACGTGTGGGGGGTCGCTGCACTCAGGAGAAATTGTAGAACAAATTTTATGGTGAGTTTTCTCTTTTTATCTTTTGGAAATGTGTAAATTTTATGGCTAAATGAACGTATAACCGACAAAATTTGACCATTCTAAATTTCACCGCCATTTTGATTCAATTACTATGAAGATCTCAAGGGGTTAACAATCTTTGTAAATGCTGTTTCTGATGCTGTTTTAGGGGTGCAGATTTGAAAATGGGTTGGTTATATAGGAGGTTTTTGTTGCTAAATATGTAAAATTTGATTTCAAACAGTATTTATCCCCAAAATAGTCAATTCTGAAAATACGGAAAATCGCTATTCGATTTGTAGGCCGCGTGACGTCAAAATAAATTATCCAAACATTTCAAAAATTATGAAAATGTAAAGTAGACAAATGGGAAATGTTATTCTGCAAGTTATTTAGGTGGTAAATCGATCTGCCTGAAAACGCGGTGATTTTGAATTTCGAAAATGGCAAATTTTTCAAAAAAATCATCATTTTTTCTTTTTTTTTGTAAATAAACGCAAAACTTATCAGCCAAAATTTACCACTAAAATGAAGTATATCATGTGGGGGAAAAACAATCTCAGAATCACTTTGATAAGTAAAAGTGTTCAAAAGTTATAACCATATAAAGAGACGCAGGTCAGAATCTAAAAAATGGGACTGAGCCTTAAGCTGTAAAATGGCTGCGTCCTTAAGGGGTTAAAGGATAAATGTGTAAGGACTACTCAGGCCAAAGACAAGTAGAGAAGAGCCTCTAACAATGAATGTTAATCAACCTACCGACCATTGAGAATAAAGTGAGAATCTTTTATATTATTCCTCTCATTTATTATTTCTCTTATTCTTATACCTTTATCCCAGATTATACAACTTTATATTTTTACTTTTAAGTATTAAAATAAATGAAGAGCCAAAGTCTTACCTTAATGAGGATCTTCTTATTCTATTTTGTCCTTGTTGCTCGGTGCCCTCCCGATGGCCAATTCTCTTTATATTCCATCAAGAATTGCAGCATCTTTGAAACCAGCAATCCTGTTAACCTCCTTGAAAGCAATCATATAAAGTAATATTATTTCTAAACTATTTATTGTCCTCTATTTTTCCTGCAATCCTGAACAGAAACGGAACAAACACCATAAACAAAAGAAAGAAGAGCTTCGAGGACTGACTGTATTGGCAAGTTACAAAAGATTCCATTTTATACCCTTTTATATTTCGAAAGTGGAATTTCGCCTAATCTTTTGACAAGTCATAGTGATATGTAAGAGGATAACTTATGGGATTCCTTAGATAGGGCCAAAACAAAAGACAGGCAATTCTCTGCAAAGCAGCCGAAACCCTTCACAGCTACTCCAAGATGTCAATCACATTGAATTGTAGACATTGCAGAACCAATTCAATCTTATTAAAATCAAGCACCGTTGCACTTTAAGAGACTCAGGACTGATAAAATAAAGTTTTAACCTGTCACACACTGCAATGGCAAGAGTCCCCTGACTATTCCCTGACATTGGAGAGTCCTGCAGTCACACAATGCCCCAAATTTTATCATGAGTGATGGCTTCTCTGTCTCTTGGATGGATTGATGTCGAGAGCCATCACCAAAGAGATGAGAGGACAGGTGGACATTTACTGCAGATATTTTACAATACATATCTGTTAGGAAATACATAGTGAACACAGATCATCACAGAATGTGGCAGATTAAACTTTTTCCTCATCATGTTTTTAATAAAAAAAAATATCATCAGAGAGTTAGTTAAACTGGTTTATCTACTAATGATGGAAAATAAGAAATTTCCCCCGGATTAACAATTGACTCGATGGGGCAGCACTATGGAGAGGTTTTTAATGTTTTTTTTATTTGTACTTTGTATCATACACCATAACTGGGGTGGGGGGGATCTTCTATTTTTTGTGTTCCTTCTTTCTCCTGTGGTGAGCAGAGTCTCTAAATTCTTATATACAGCATAGGCTGAGGGAAATGACTCTAAAGATCAGCTCTAGTTCCAAGTTATTAGGAACATCATCAGGTTCCTCATCTGATCCACTGTCGGTGGTGTACTTAGATAAGGAGCTGATTTACAAAAATGACTTAGATAAGGAAGAAAAGCAGAGGAGAAAGGAACACAGGACACAGGAACAAATTAGTTTAAGAAAGTATATTACAAAAGTTTACATAATAAGCGGCACCATGGCTTTTTATATATTTTATTTAAAGTTAGTTATAGTTTAAGCGTGCCCATACACAGAAGCTCCTGGCTGTGTTAAACAAATGTTAAAGGGCATCTACAGGGTGAAGATTTTATCCAAATGAGCCCGAGTGGCTCCAAGCTCCATAGGTGTTATTAGAGCCTGGAACCCCCGAGAATCATTTGCATACAGTCTTTCATCCTGGTGGTAGATATTCTTTAAATACCATCTATATCTCTTACCATGATGTGCCTGATATTTAGACAATGAATGCGGGTGCTGCCTGGCAACTCGTGGTTTTTTTTTATATGACTTTACCTCTACAAGGACACATCATTTATGGGAAAGCTAATGTGTTAAATATCCAAAATGTTGTCTTCTCAGATGATAGAAGAGGACTGTGGAGGAAGCTCTGTATATAACAATCTGATAATCCTTTAATGAGCACAATTGTGTTCATTCTAGTCTTGACTGCCATATCTCTTACACCATGGGCTCCTCAGCAGCCCCTATAACTGCTCTCGTATTGGATGACAGGCAAATGAACCTCAAACCTCGTTTCTACAACATTTAGTATATGTTTGAACATGTTTGTCTTTGGTAATAAAAAGCTACGATCCCCCCACCCAAGATGTCACCTCACCTGATGATGGTGAGCTTTCGAGAATATTGACATCATGTCTCTAGTATTCTCGAAAGTTCACCATCAAGTGGCATTGCCTGATTTCTTCACTCTTCTTCTGCTCTCACTTGATATTAGAATAATTGATATCAGAGTTTTAATAAAGTCACACAATTGGGTTCATCCCCATGTGGCCACCATATGCAGTTTCAGTGGAAACTGATCAGCTATGGTGGTCATTTATTTCAATTATGAGATGTAACTGCAAAATAATTTAGGCAGAGACCAATGGTGGTGCTAGAGCTACAGGGGTATCATAAGGTGGGTATAGTTTCTTTGCACTTGGCTAGAATAATTGTAAATCCCTTTCAGAAAACTTGAAAGTGATTTTCTTACACACTGCAACAACTCAGATTTCTCCATTAGGTAATAATTTATAGATTACATCTGTTCTCTGCGTTTCGGGAAGACATTAAGGTAGTTGAATTCAGTCTAATTTCATAAGTTGCAGGAATGAGGAGGGCTCCGTGGAATTCAGAGGAAGTTGAAGAGCTGCAATTACTATAATCTAGTCTGGTGTTCGTGGAAACTCCGGGGCTTTCATGAAACATTGTTATCTCGACAACGTGAAAAGGCTGTAAGATATGCGTCCGAAACTTTTTGGAAGCAATAAAGCCATTATTTGAGAGTAAAGGGATTAATTCAGAATGACTGAACAACCCGATTCCCCCAAAGTATGGAAAAATAAATGATAAATCTCTGCATCCATGGAAAGTCTATAAATTTCAACCTGTATTATGTTACAAAGTATTTCTTGCATTGGCTCTGAATCCAGACATTCTGCTCAGTGTTAGTCCTTGAGGCATTATGGAGCATAACTTTGTAATTCTGGGAAATATTTGTCTTGACATTGTTTTTACAACCTCGGTTTTCGGGCCGACATTGTAACAGTGCAGACCGGCTTTTTATTTGAATTGCAAAACAATCTGTCATTCATCTTGGTAGAAAGCAAGAATTTTGGTGTTTTACTTAAAAACAATGCGGTTGCTTCATTTACATATGAGGTGGAAAGTTGAAGTCTATTTTTTCGCTTTCAGGCAGTTTATCTGGTGATGTGTGTGTGCAATAGGGTCACCAGAGGAGAGCAGGAATATATCCAGATGATATTTTAATATAGAAGAGTCACTGTATATCCCAGGAACATTGTAAGCTATTCCACGTTTAAAAACAAATATATTAACCTCACTCAAATTTTTGTAAGTCGTCTTTGGGATTTTAAAGGGAATACATTATCAGTGAATCACTTATTTTTGAACCAGATATTAAGCCCTTAAAGAGGACCTGCCATCTATAAAAACGGCACTAAAGTAAGCAGCTCCTAGTGCTAAAACAGATGCAGCAGTGTTACACTTCTAGCATTTTTCAGAAAGCTCAGATAACGCTAGCAGACACTGCCAGGATGTACACTGCGTTGGAATCGGTCTGGCATATTCATGAGTGGGCGGGATTAGGGGCGGTGACTGCTGAATGACGCGCGGCAGTCACCGCTGGCCTAAGGAGTGGGCAGGGTGGTCCGGGGAAGAGGCAGCACCTCGGACCGCCCACTCATGAATACCCTGGACAGTTTTGAGCGCCAGTATGCCGTTCCTATTGTACAGCGTGGCAGTGTCTGCTAGCATTATCGGAGGTTTCCGATAATGCTAGCAGTGTAACACTTCTGCATCTGTTTTAGCACTAGGAGCTGTTCCAATTTGTTCCAATTTCTGTTTGCTATGTGGAGTGGTGGTGCTTAAAGGGGGTGTGGGTAAAATAGGAGTTGGTCAGCTCCCTCCTGAAAGTTTGATCAATTGTGTTTAATAATTCAAATTAAAAATATAAAAAAAGTAAATTCCATCAATATGCCTTATGACCAGCTATGTAAACACAGTTTGTTAAAATAGTATATCTAAAATATTTAGTAAATGGAATGGCAGACAAAGAATATAAATAAACCACATAAGCTTAATGGTAGACCAGTACACACAATTGACAGCAGCCAAAATGGTAATAATAATCATATGACTAATTACTAAAAATAAATTAATTAGATAAGGGTTACTAGCCTGATGGACAGTTTCCCCAGTGTGCTGCTGGAGGCGTGTCTGGGAACTGCCTTATTTACCTGCCTATTCCCATCATACCTTGCTGGTTATTTTCAAATCTAGTGCTCTTACTATCTTGTTTGATATTCTGTGTTTTGTATTCGATTCTGTACCTTTGCAGCCATCTTGGTTTTGACCTGGTTTGTTTGTCTCCGCTTGTCTGCCTGTATATAACCCACTTGATCTTGACCTGACCTGTATATAACCCGCTTGATCTTGACCTGACCTGTGTATATCCTGCCTGTCTTCCTGTATCTGTTGTCTGTCCCTGAGTATCAATTACCTCCTAGTGTTCTCCTGCTTTCCCTGTCAGTCTTGTGTCGGTTTCTGTGCTCCAGTGTGAACACTGGTCTATTCCTGTATTCCGGTTACCTGTCCACTCCACCATCCAGTAGCTGCCATACAAAGTAAGTTTCCCCTGTCATCTTGTAGGGTCCCTCAGGGACTGTCAGTTCCTGATGGTGGGTTTGCCCTTATCAGGGTGGTTCATCTGCTTTAGGCAGGGACTTAGCCCGCAGGGACGTTGCAGGGTGAGTTTGCCACCACTTACCTAGTCTGACAGCTAGCACGAAGCCTGGTTGTGGTTGGGCGGTTTGCTGGACAGGTGCTGAAAACATGCTTTTTAAATTTTTTTTGGTTTTGAATATATATTTAGAATACTTTATGTAAACTTAGGATGCACAGTCATCACACATTATTGGGGGTTTGTGTCATTCTGTATGATTTAATAGAAATCTTCTGCTAGAAACCCTTTTTGATGGACACTATAGAATACAATTTCTGTTAGATGCAGCACCTATAATGAAACACCTTGCCGAGCTCTACATGTATAAACAGGGGTCTTATCTACAAAAAGATATTGTATTAAAATACATCATTCCTGCTTTATGATAGGATTTTTAAGTGTCTGAAGAATCCAGAAAGTCAAGGGGGGGGGGGGGGGGGGTTGTATCATGTGTCCGGGACTGTTCTAGTTTCACATGGCAACCAATTTGAGCTCAGCTTTGATTTTATACGCTGCTGTGGGAAAATAAAAGCTGAGCTCTCATTGGTTGCCATGAGAAACTAGAAAAGCTTTTCTCCCATACACTTTAAGACTATTTACAAGAGGTTCCATTTCTTTGGTCTGCAAAAAGTTTATCTTCCCAGGAAGTGGGTGTAAAGTCATGGGAGGTTCACACGGCGAGTATGATTTAGATTTTGATTTTTTGTAAAACATTCAGAGCAGGAGCTGTACTTTTTTAATGATAATTCTATCTTTAATCTGATCTTTAAAATTTATAGTTAATTTTATCGAAAGGATGTCTAGTTGGTAGGTAGGGATTCATCAAAATGGACATCATTTGTAAAGGCGATTACCATTGCCTTATATTATTATGATTTATAATAACAATTACCATCCAACTGTGCTGTGGGCTACATGCTGATATTCATATTAAAGGAAATCTATCATCAAAGTCATAGATCCAGGCATTAGGACTGTGGTAATCTCCCTATAATTGTTATCTTGAAGGGCTCTAAGGTTGTTACTAGAGCCCCTCCATGCTCTAGCTTCACAGGCATTTCAGCCCTCTAACTAAAACTTCCTCTACTGCAATGAGATTACATGGGACAGAGGGAGAGGGTAAGTGTTGAAGGAATAAGTTGGAGGGGGAGAGTGTCCCTGGCTTATCCTGCTTGGTTTTGATGGCAGATTTCCTTTAAAGCGGACCCTGCAAATTAATATGGAGCTAACCCACCATCAGATTTGTTTAGCCTTTGGCTTCTCCTGGTTATCAGTAAAAGTTCAGCCTTTTTTTCACCATCACTAACCTTCCTGATCTCACTGAGATAATTTGAAACCCCCAGAGCTGGAAGTCTACAAACAGTTTTATCAGTGAGTCTGTTGTGATAGGCAGCCTGCAGCTGCTGTCTCCCTTCAAAGAGATACCTTTTGCCTGTGTCCCTAATTCCAAACCACATAATACTACCTAATCAGCCTTAGCTATTATCCAGCCCCTAACTACCAGACCAAGGGTGAGGTATTATCCCAAGTCTGGCTACAGATCCATCCAATCATTACCAACCCTGCAGAGAGGAACAAATACAGCTTGTTACCTATTGCTACATTGGACTGCCTGTCCAATGAAGATCTTGTGAGTTTATTGCTTATCTTCCCTCTATCTTTGTATGATCCCTGGCTGGCCTCCCCTTCACCCCCCCCCCCTTCCCTCCCCTTCACCATCCTCCCTTCACCCACACTGGGAGTGTCCCTGGAACCCCAGAGGCCTCCCCCTCTTCTCCCATCCCCTCGCTGGTGCTAATGGGCATAGATAAAGCTTTTTCACCTGGACCAGGCTACCTGTGGCATAACACTGGCACTAGGCCACACTACAAGCCAGCCTCTTAAGTCCAAGGGAATCCAGCTGCCCCCACAATGCAGCCAAGCCCCTGTAGGTGGATGTTGCAAGTTGCTGTGGGGTCGAGAGAAATAGATGCCAGCCAGTGATCTGTTTAATGCACCTCTATACGGCCAGCCTAATTCTGTTTTTCTTTTGGTAAATCTAATCCTTACTACATTTCCTGCAATAGTCAACCAATTATTAAAGTAACTAAAATGAGACTGTATAAAGTTCTTCTGTATAAAGTCTTCATTTCTCTGTGCTCTGTAGTCAATGCTATGAATTGGCTTAATACATGTTTGTCTTTCCCAAGAGCTTGCAGTCTAGACTATCTAATGAACAAAGTAAAACAGTTGTTAAAATGCATTGATTAAAGTTGTCTATAATACTTCCCTTTCTATGGCTAGTAAACAAACATGAGACTAAGCTGTGCTCTTTATCATCCTTGGAAATACACTATGCGGGAGGAAAACAACACAATAGATTAATTGGTGTACCAGTCAATAAAATATCTGCAAAAATAAAGCAGCCTGGGGGTCAGACTAATCTATGAAAGTTCAAGTATTTGTAACATTTTACACAAACAATTCCAAATAATGGCGCAGAAAAGGTTTTATTTTGTGTCTAAAATATTTATCCCAGGATAGAATTGGGGTTCAATTTCTGATTACAAAGGGTCTCACTAATGGTGAGTTTATCAGCAAAGTGTGAATCACAAGTCCCCCTAAACTGCCTTATAGAGACTAGGACTTTCATTATTGAATGCTGGGTAATTAGGAATGAATGGAACTGAACTGCAATGTTCAAGACTGTGCCGAAAATTGCGTTAGAAGTCCCTGATCTCACAACTGGACTTCAGTCAAAAACCCGGCGTTCGGGTTCATCCGTCGATCAAAAATCACACCAGCACCATTGCCCCAGTAGATGCAAAAATTAAAAAACCCAAAGGAAATATAGAAATCAGTATTTCTCCTAATTATTTGTGAATGAAACATTGAATTGCTGATCATATATATAGCCCAGTGATTGGATGTTACAAATAAATGAAATAGTCATGTTATTTGTCTATGACTGACTTAACATTTTATTATAAGAGCTCCAATAATATAATTTTCATTTATTTTCCTACTTCTGAAACTGACTTCAATCATTCCGTCATCTGTGCAGTAGTATGTGTTGAGTTTTTCTGCAGCACCACCATAGGAGAAATCGGGTATTACACAATGTCCATTCCATTCAATGGGTTGAACTGAATAATAATAATAATAATTAACAATTTGTTACCCCCCCAACGGAGGAAAAGAGAGTTGTCACAAAAGGCTTAAAACACAATTTAAAAACATTAAAATACCATGCACATACAATAAATAACAGATAACAAGCCGGTTTATAAAATATAATGAAAATACTAAAATATACATAATAAAAACAAATTCATAATAGACTAATCTAAAAACCCAGAAATTATTCGCTGGATGTGTACAGTCCTCCAGATGTAGAGACTGGTTCTAAGTTTAAGATCCCATTATGTACTACTTCAGGACACCCTGATATGATATCCTAGCATAAATGTTCTTCCTATGCCACTTAAAAATCAATTACCATATATACTCAAGTATAAGCCTAGTTTTTCAGCACAAAAAAATTTAAAGTAAAAACAAATATAGCAAAACTCACCTTTATGGCTTCCCCCGCTGCTAGCTATATACTGGGGCAGGGGGCTGGCTATATACTGGGGCAGAGTATGGCAGGCTATATACTGGGGAGGCTGTGACCAATGCATTTCCCACCCTCAGCTTATTACTTGAGTCAATAGGTTTTCCCAGGTTTTTGTGGTAAAATTAGGGGCCTTGGCTTATACTTGGGTCGGCTTATACTCGAGTATATACTGTATATTATGTAGAATATAATAATTCTATATTAGTAAATGTATTATAATTGTGGTTACAATAATGATAGTAAAAATAATTTCTATGATTCATGATACTTTCCTATAGAGCCATTTGACAACTTTTTTTAATGGTCCGTATTTAAAAGCTTTTTTTTTTTTGGACAATGTGTATCCGATTCCCTGCTACTTTATTCCTTCCTCAAAGCTGTTAGACAAGTCGTGTAGAGAGATAAGATGAACAGAGATTTAGCTTTATGGTCCCAAAACCATTTTAATGTCTTTAGAAAAGGGACTTGTAAAGCTAAAGATGTGATGACTCAGATGACTTATAAACGGGTATCATCTAAGGAAGAAAATCTCGTAAAAAATGTTTTATAGAAGGACAAATGGCCCAGATGGCAGTGCTAATAACTAAGAAAGCACACATTGCTCTCAAAATACTTCATTTCATCCATATGGTTCCTTTCATGTGAGTCTCATTCCCACAGGTTTTTCTTGGTGGATTGAAAATATCATTATGATATTCATACATTTATGTTAAAAGGATCAGACCTAGTCTAAGGAAGGGAGTAAATCAATTACATTAAAGGGGTTGTCCGAGTTTTGAAAAAAAAATATATGTGGCCGAGAGCGGGCTGCCTAAAACAATAAAGCTGTACTTACCTTCCGGTGCCCTCCGGTATCCAGCGCTGTTGTCGCTCATGTCCAGGCGCCATGTAAACAAACATGGCCGCCGGAGCAGCGCTGCATTCTGCTTCCGGCCGGACCCGACAACCTTCCGGCCCCCATACACAATGCTGTGTATAGGGACGGATGGGCGTACCCGGCCACGGCTGGCCGGAAGCTGAATGCAGCGCTGCTCTGACGGCCATGTTTGTTTACATGGCGCCCAGACCGGAGTGACAGCAGCGCTGGATACCGGAGGGCATCGGAAGGTAAGTATGCATGATGTCAATCAGAGGAGGAGGGGGCATTCATTGACTTCAATGTTAAGATTACTGAGGCAGAGGTTGAGCGCTTCTTCCATTGTTTAGTGGCCATTCAGACGCATCTCTTGTTGCATACTATTAGACATGGACATTCAATTATAACATGTACAGGCCTTTTATGTGGATACAAACAAAACCTGGCTGGCAAATATGGACTTCTGAATAATCCCGTCCTATGCATTCAACTCTAAGTAGGATATATCTATGAAATTCAGCATTGTACAAATAAAATAATCATTCAAAATTCATAAAGGCAATTCTTTAATATGAAATAAAGGCCTGAAAATCTAAATTTACAGTGCATCAATACATTTAGAAAATATAATAGCCATGTTATTTTTCTAAACGCTGTCAGACAGTACTTTTGATCTTGTATTTAGCCAATATTGTTTTGTAGATTTTATAGCTTGGAATAAAGAGCCCTTAAAACAGAAATACACTGAATAGAAGAAAATCTCAAACAAAAGCAGAAACATCAATGCAAGACACAACAGGGTCTTATTCAGAATCATAACACTAGTCCAACAATTTATAATAAACTGATGGGGGTTATTTATCACGTGTTGGTGCATGGTGCACCAGTGTATGATGTACCCCCGCCTGCGCAGGTATGTCAGGAGGCTCCTGGTACCTGATGTATCCAGCAGCCATCAGCCATTGTACTCTAGGTCTTGTCTGGTGTAGAATTTCACTTTAATCTGAGCCCATTCATGCCCTAGTGCTTATTCAAGTTATACCTAGAGATCAAGCATGGGGAGAGGAATGCCCCATGCCCCCCCCCCCTTACACCTCTCCAAACTTGGTGTGAAGGTGGCTTGAAGGGAGAAATACTGGATTATTTTAAGCTGATCAACAATTCTCAATGTCAAGCAGCAGCTCCAAAAGCAAAGATGTTTGGGTGCAGGGAAGAACATGTTGGGTTTTAACATAATAGTTCTTAAGTTGTGATTAAGCCACCACCATGGGTGTCTTGGAGTTGCTTACTCCCATGATGAGACCCTTTGTTCAGCATTGCTTGCAGCAGTAACATACACAGATTGGAGCCGGAAGGCCCTGTAGTGGAGCAGCAGGATGTCCAGGTGTTGCTTTTATAGACGGGAAACCACCTGAGTTGTGCCAGAACAGCTACTGCACTATGGACCTGGGGTGGTTTGCTTCCACTTCTTTTCATTGTGTGAAGCATCTGATCAATGGGGGTGTGGGCAGTAAGCATGTTCCTGGTGCGGTGAGGTGCAATTCATGCACTGTACCTCACTGAACCAGAAATGCGACCAATAGAAGGCTATGGGGTCATGAGTAAGCCACACTTTGTGTAGTTAGCTTGCAGCCAATCCACACAATTATGTGTATGAGGCCTAGTGCAGGATACAATCAAAGACTGTAACCGATGCCATCTAATGAGATAACAACCCTGATGAGCCAATATCTACCCACAGAGGCTGGCAGTGACGGTTGGTGCCACATGGGACTGAAGCTGAGGACAAAAGTAAGTATTTGTTTTTTATAATTTTTACACAATCTGCACAATAGTATTTAAAAAATCAATGAACCTTAACAACCCCTTAATATTTTGAAATCTGGAAAATCCCTTTAATCTTTTTAAAAAGATAGAAAATTGCAAAAAACTGCTGAGTTTTTAGCCGGTAAGAGTTGTCTACTTGATACTGTCAGGTCCGTATTTATAGTCTGTGATGGGTTACATTTTGCACAAGCTGCAGAGTACATTTTCCCTCTGCTATTACTTCAGATTGATGGGCGCCTCTTAAATGAACATCCCATTTCAATTGCAGCAATAATACACATAGCTGAAAAATGCCGTCCTAAGCAGCTTTGTGCAATATGTAATGATTTGCCTTTCACTTATTACTAAAGATAAATCTAGCATTATAATTACCACTGCTTTATAAAATGTATACATTAGCATTTGTGTATGAGGAAGTGTCACTCAGGAAATAGTTAGTTATTCCGCACTTGTCATGCCGGGATTGTTTATAATTCACTCACTAGGGCTGGATTATAGGAGAAATGGTTTCAATAAAGATTTATGATGTTCTTAGTCAATTTTCACATTACTATGAAAAAAGCAGCGGGTTCTCCAGGTTTTTTTTTTAAATTTCCTTTTAATTATTTAATTTATTTCATAAACAGATTATATTCAGTCATAATAGTATATAAGAGTATTGAGAGTCTATGTATAGATAAATAGCAGGTAGGTAACAAATAATGATAGATATGAGATGTTATTAGGGAATGTGTCATAAACATTTAGGCCACTTCCCTTCACAAACTTTTCTAGAAAGATGACAGATAGAAAAATAGATAGATCGGGATGGATGGACTTGTTGAAGATCAGGTTAGTCCGTGTCAAGAAGCTCAAAATTCTGTTTGGGGTCTGGTCCAGGTACAGAACTACTCCAGTAGCACCAGTGATCACTACTGGCTCTTTAAATGCAACCGGCAAAACGCTTACGCCACAGGGAGTCATGATCCTGGACAAAATGGAGGCATGGACATACAAAAAGCCTTTAGGCAACATCTATACTTTAATGCCACTGTATCCTTCATCCAGTGATCAGGGTTGTAAAATGGCAGGGGTGAAATGAACCCGGACCGAAGCTCAGACTTCTTATTGAAGTCCAAAGTCAGAGGGACTCAAACCCACAATGTTTGCCAGGGCTTAACTATAGATAGATCTTCTTAGTTTTGGGTCAACATCTCTTTTTGAAGGGAGGAATTTTACTTGCCTTGCCAGACAGATTTCTGCCATAAAAAAAGCAAATGTAGAAAGACCCATCACTGTAATTTTTGACATTTTTCCACCACACACTCCACTTAGGGCTAATGGAGCGGAGAGTGGGGAGGGCAATGGCGTGAATGCCCAGGCCTACCATATTCAATATATATCTGACCTGGCAGAGATTTAATTCTGGTGTTGTACTGCATGCCATTGCTAATAACCCCGAGCCTCTTAGTAAATATGGCATGTAGTGCTTCGACAGGGGTGTGAAATTAAGGGTTCAGATGCAGTATTTGATGTCCAAACCAGGAGTGGAATCAAAAAAGAGGAAGAACAGATTCTCTCGGTGATATGTTCTCACTAGAGATGAGCGAACATGCTCGTCCGAGCTTGATGCTCGGTCGAGCATTAGGGTACTCGAAACTGCTCGTTACTCGGACGAATACTCTTCGCCCATCTCGAGAAAATGGCAGCTCCCCGCCGTTTTGCTTTTTTGGCGGCCATAAACATAGCCAATTCACAAAGCCGGAGACCTGCACTCCCACCCCAGCATGACGTGGTACCCTTACACGTCGATAGCAAGTGGTTGGCTGGCCAGATCAGGTGACCCCTGGGATAAGACAGGCCGCTGGCCCGCGCTGCTCGATCATTCTGTCTCTGGATGCCGCGATGGAGAGAGCTGACTGCTGGTCTGGAAATCTTTAGCGTTTTCTATTAGCTTCTGTTAGGCAGGATTGATTCTCAAGAACCCACAGCCCTTCTTAGGGCTACAATAACGTTCTACCTTTTTTTATTTTAATTTGCATCTTATTACCATTTTGTGAGGACTAGCAGGGGGACGTTGCTACCGTTGTTTTTAGCTCTTAGTGGCAACACATATCCATAGCAAAGGCCGAAGTGGGAAATTCAGTAGGGTTGGAATTTCTATTAGGCAATAACTCGTGTCATCATCACTTGCATAGTAGTGTGCTTCCTTATACTTGGCAACATACCATAGGAGAATACAAACATCTTCTTGAAGCCTACAGTAGCTTCTCTATATGGGATATTTCTGGTTGATCTGCTGGTGGCTGTAGTTTCTGCAGTGCATGTACTTGCCAATTCTGAGCAATTTTGTGAGACTTGCGACCGCTGTGTTTTCTGCGCTTAGTGGCGCACATATCCCATAGCAAAGGCCGAAGTGGGGAATTCAGTATGGTTGGATTTTCGAATTAGGCAATACTCAGTGTCATCTCATCTGGCATAGTAGTGTGCTTCCTTTGATACTTGGCTAGAAAAATAGCCATAGGAAGATACAAACCTTCTTGAAGCTACATAGCGTTCTATATATTGTTTGATTTCTGGTTATCTGCTGGGTGGCTGGGTTTGGTGCGTGCATGTACTGCCAATTCCTGAGCCCTTTGTAGTGAGACTTGCGACTGTGTTCTTCTGCGCTTGTGGCGCAACATTATCCAGCAAAGGCCGAAGTGGTGAACTTCTAGTAGGGGTGGATTTCTATTAGGCAATAACTCATTGTCATCTCCTCTGGCATAGTCGTGTGCTTCCTTTGATACTTGGCTAGAAATAGCATAGGGGAGATACAAACAGCTTCTTTGAAGCCTACATGCGTTCTATATAGTTGATTTCTGGTTGATCTGCTGTGTCTGTAGTTTCTTTCTGCAGTGCATGTACTGCCAATTCTGACAATTCGTAGTGCGACTTGCGACCACCGCTGTGGTCTGCGCTTATTGGCGCACATATCCATACAAAGGCCGAAGTGGGAAAATTCAGTAGGGGGGGTTTTGATTCTATTAGGTCAGTTACTCATGTCATCTCATCTGGCTAGGTAAGTGTGCTTCCTTTGTACTTGGCTAGAAAATAGCCATAGGAGAATACAACAGCTTCTTGAAGCCTACAGTAGCGTTCTATTATTTGATTTCGTTGATCTGCTGGTGGCTGTAGTTTCCTGCAGCATGTACTTTGCCAATTTCTGAGCAATTTGTAGTGATGAACTTGCGACCGCTGTGTTCTGCGCTTAGTGGGCGCACATTCCAGAGCAAAGGCCCGAAGTGGAAAATTCATAGGGGGGTTGGATTTCTATTAGGCCATAACTCATTGTCCTCTCCATCTGGCATAGTGAGTGTGCTTCCTTTGATCTTGCTAGAAAATCCATAGGAGAAATACAACAGCTTCTTGAAGCCTACGTAGCGTTCTATTATTGATTTCTGGTTGATCTGCTGTCTGGTGGCTGTAGTTTTCTGCAGTGCTTAACTTTTGCCAATTCTGAGCAATTTGTAGTGATACTTACTGGCGAACCGCTGTGTTCGCGCTTAGTGGCGCACATATCCATAAGCAAAGGCCGAAGTGGGCACAATTCAGTAGGGGTTGGATTTCTTATTAGGCACTAACTCAGTGTCATCTCATCTGGCATAGTATTGTGCTTCCTTTATACTTGCTAGAAAATAGGCCATAGCATAGGATAGATTGTTTGGTTTTTAAAACTCAAAAAAAACAAACAACACAAAAAAAAAAAAAAAACACAAAAAAACCAAAAAAACAAAAAGAAGTAAAAACAAAAAAAGTATAACTCTCATTTTAAAAATGTTTAACCCGAGGCTAGGGGTATAGGACTAGGGCGGGGACGTGGGCGTCAACTACGCAGGGGGTCAGAGGCCGTTGTCCTGGGCGTGGTTAGACACAACCTCTGATGAGGGCGCAGGGGAACGCCTCGAGCTACACTCCCTAGGTTCATGTCTGAGTTACTGGGACTCGTGGTAGGCACTGTTGCGGCAGAACATGCGAACAGGTTATGTTTCGTGGATTTGCTGACAAATGCTTCGAGCAATTGTCCACCACCAGTCAGTCTTCCACGCAGTCCACACCCTGTCACCCCGAAATCCCCACTCCCAGCTCCTGCACCCCTCAGCCTCCCTCCCCCCAGTCTGTCGCCCGTCCCAGGAAATATTGCCATTTGAACCGGCATACTCTGAGGAACTGTTTTCCGGGACCCTTCCCACCGTCAAAACCCACATTGTCCGGTTGCTGCTGATCATTTCCGATGCCCCTGGTTTTCCACCAGTCACAGTCTGTGGGGTGATTATGACCTTCTGCCGTAGTGGAAGTGTTGTAAAGAGGTGTCCGACGATGAGGAGACACGGTTGTCAGACGTGGGTAGTTGTTTGTCAGGCAAGTCCTAGGGGGGGCGCAGACTGAGGGATCGTAGGATGATGAGGTGACAGACCCAAGCTGGTTGAGAGGCCGGGTGAACCAGTGCTTCTGAGACCGGAGGAGAGTCCTCGACCTGAACACGGTTGTAAGAGGCAGTGGTGGGGCCAGACGGAAGGCAGGGCCAGAGCTGGTGCCAGCGCCACTGTCAACTAGTGAAGCTCCCGTGGGTGAGGGCTCTTGCGGAGGGAGATCTTCAGAAGTGTTGGAGGTTCTTTAAGGAACACCGGATGACCCGAACGGACTGTGGGTGCAAACATTTGCCAAACCAGGCTCAGCAGGGGTTCACCACTACTAGCTTAACTAGCCACCTAGTATGCCCGCATGCATATGAATGCTTAAGCACCCCACTCAGTGGTCAACAATCCCTTCACCTCCGGTCCGTGCACACCACTGTCCTTCCCCTGTGTCAGCTGCTAGTCAGCCCCCTGCCCAGGACTGGCACAAAAACCCCATCGTCGCCTCCCCGATCCTCCACAGCATCCACCAGCGTTCAGCTCTCCATACCCCAGAACGCTGGGCGAACGCAATATCGTGCAACCCACCCGCACGCCCAATCCCTTAATGTGCACATCTCCAGAAATGGCCTTAGCCTGGAGATGCTGCCCGAGGATACACTGCTAGTGGAAGACCGAGGCCTTTCGCACCCTCATGGCGGGCGGCGCCCCTCGTTTTCGGTCCCCCAAGCCGCACTGACTTTCCCGAGGTGCCGTCCAGCCCTGCCCCAGCACGTGTCAGACAACATCATCCGGGCCCTGACCACGCCGTTTTTACAAGGTCCACCTGACCACGGACACTTGGACGAGTGCTGGCCGGCAGGCACTATATATCGCGACGGCACCTTGGGTAACTTGGTGGCAGGCTTGGGACCGAGTCTGACCCTGGGCTGCTCATATACTGCCGAGCCGAGGATTGCGGGGCCTACCTCGGTCCAGGTGGTTCAGGCCTACTATGCCTCCTTACCTCCTCCCACCCCTCCTCCACCTCCTCCTCCGAACTACCATCCGTGGGCACGGCGTCCATCAGTCGGTATCTCTAGTCCAGCAGCAGTGCCGTCGCTAAGGCGACATTCAGCGTGCTCAACTGGCTGAGGCCTAGGCGAACAAATGGCACACCCGCCCAGAGCGATTCAGGGCATCACGGCGCAGACTGATCTGTGGCTGGCACCGCTGAAAACCTCAAGCCGGAATGGTTTGTGTGTGACAACGGGCCGTAACCTGTGTGGCGGCTCTGCAACCCTCGGCAGACTGACACATGGTTCCAGCCTGGCCCATGTGTTAAATCTGATTAGTGCAGCGTTTCCTCAAGACATACCCCAATCTGGTCTGATTTGCTCACGCAGGTGCGCCGCATCTGTGCGCATTTCAGGAAGTCCAGCCCAGATGCTGCCACTCTTCAGGGCAGCGCAGCCGCCGCCTCCAACTGCCCGCTCCACGCGACGGTTGTGGCGACGTGCCCACGAGGTGGAATTCACACTGACCATGTTATCCAGAGTTTTACCCAGCACGCAGAGCGATTTGTAGACTGCCAATGTCAAACTTCCACCAGAACTGGTAGTCAGGTCCCATCAGCTTCCTCAAGTCTACAATAGGAGTGGACGTGGATTTCCTGATATCTGTCAGTGCTGAGTACACTTTGAGGATCAACCCAGATGGTCAGTGGCGATGCCGCCATCATCACAAAGCCTCCCCATCCCGCTGCTTGGCCTGTTTAAAACTCTCCTGGTCAGGCATGAAGTCCGGAAGCTTTGGCGCTCGTCACAGAGAGACGGGGAAGAATATTCCCTTGGTTGATATGCCAAGCAACCCTCAGTCTGTTTTTTCTCAGCGCATATCGGAGGAGGTGGAGGTGGAGGAGGATGAGGAGGAAGAGGATGAGAATGTTGGCGGACACAAGAGGGTACCATTGTCGAGTCCTCACTGTTCACAGCGTGTATGGGCAGAAGAAGAGGATTGGAGGAGTTGGAGGAGGAGTAAATTGACGTCAGGCAGTGAGGGAGTGAATTCTTACGCGTTGGTACTTCGCGCTATGGCAGATTTCATGCAGGCTGCCTATCCCGTGACCTCGCGTTCAAGGATGAATTTTATTTCCAGCAGCTCGATTACGGAGTGTTTTTCACGCTCCTGGTACCCACGTACAAGCAAAATCTTTCACTCTTCATCCCTGCAGAGGGAGGAGTGTGAGAATCATATGCACTTACGCAGCAGCGCCTGGTGCACAAGCTTGAAACACAGTAATTTCCCTTTGACAGCGCTAGCGGGGCAGAGTGCGTAGTTTCTGCGGGACAGCACAGATTCTGGCGTGTGGAGAGTAGCGCGAGCAGGCAGCTTGCCCCGGCAAACCCCCCTCTGTGGCAAAGGGGTACGCTTCTAAAGGCTTTTGCCACGCCTTTATGCACCCCGATCCAGTGCAGACATGTCACCCTGTCCGTCCCCAGTCTCGGCAAGTAGGGTGATGACCTTTACGAGAAGAATGTGAGGGAGTACTTAGCTGACCATACCATCGTTCCCATAAATGAATCACACCACGCTCGCTACAACCTAACGGGTGTTGAGCAGACACGCTGGACAAGGTGCGACGAAGAGGCGCTGATACGCACCTTAGGAGGTTGGCTCTTTGCATGCCTTGCCGTCTAGCGTCTTGTAAATCACGACGCAGGTATTTCAGTAGTCAGGGCAGTGTTGGGTGGCATCTCACCGATAGACGACACGCCTGTCGTACCTGCAGGCGCTGACAGAGGCTGACGCTTATTAAGAATAATAAGGCTGGGTTTCTCGGAATTTCCGCACATCTTTACTCAGGTGAAGGAAGCTCCAACCTGAATAATTGATCCACTCCTCCTCCTCCTCCTCTGATTTCCTTTCCTTCTCCTTCTCTCTTTGTACAGTAAATGAGCTAGTGAAAAATGGCTATTGTTTGACAGGGCCCACTGGCTCTTGCTTATACTTCATGCAGTTTAATTTTTCGGAGGGCGACACCTACCCAGGCCTCGTGTTTGAAACGCATTTTTTTGTGAGTGCCACATACAAGCAGTCAAATATTACCAATTTTTGCGAGGGCACGACACCCGTCCCTGCTGTTTTAAAAAAATTTTGTGGACTGCCCACATCAGGCACTCATCTATTCCATTTTACTGGGGCCACTCTACTGCTCTTGGTTTGGAAAGCATTTTTTGGGACTAGCCACATACAAGGCACTCAATCTATTCCATTTTACTGGAGGGCCCTACCTGGTCCTTCTGGTTGAAACATTTTTGTGGGACTGCCACATACAACTCGCTCATGTCTATTCATTATTTTACTGATGGCCACCTACTGGCTCCTCTGGTCAAATGCTTGAACAATTTTTTGGGACTTCCCATACAAGGCACGCAATCTATTCCATTTTTACTGGGGGCCACCTACCTGCTCCTCTGGTTGTAAACCCATTTTTGGGACGCCACATACAGGCACTCATCTATTCCAGTTTACTGCAGGCCACTACCTGCTCCTCTGGGTTTAGATTTTGGGACTGGCCACCTACGGCACTCAATCTATTCCTTTACTGAGGGCCACCTACCCTGCTCCTCTGGTGTTGAAGACATTTTTGGGGACTGCCACATACCAGGTCATCTCATCCTATTCCATTTTACTCGAGGGCCTCCACCTAGCCCTGCTCCTCGTTGTTGCAAACATATTTTGGACTGCCACCATCCAGGCACTCAATCTAGATCCTTGTTACTGGAGTGGCCCCTACCTGCTCCTCTGTTTGAAAGAAACGTTTTGGGACTTGCCGACACCTACAGAGCACTATTCCAAATTATAAATTGTCTCCTATGCAGAGCTCTCCCCAAGCGTTGTCATCCATTGACTACCCCACTCAAAAGTGTCCATTATAGCTTGCCCTCCATACATCGTCCTTTTCAAACTAGGTGTGTCCAGGCAGAAATTTGGGTTGTTTTTCATGGATTTCCACATCAAAAGTTGTGTAACTTTGTTCGCACCCTGCTGTGTTATCTCCAAAATAGACTAATTTATTTATTTAGGTATTATCACTGCAAAAGATTTTGCCATATTTGTGGGTGTGATGAGTGTGGCCCTGCATCGCCTGCATTCGCTGCTCGTTGTAATCTAACTCACACGACACCGCTCAACTTAGCTACAACGGGCGTACTGATCTTATACAAAATGTTCTTAGAAGTGGGTCGAATGTTGGGGGATTTCGTCAGCGCACTAGAGACAGGGGCTTGATTGGCGTAAAGCTAGCTGTGCGCGGAAGCGCACAGCTCTCGCATGCGCATCATTGCGCTTCTGCGCATCTGTTTACATATCGCCTCACCACGCCGCCATATCCCAAACTTATAAGAAAGCTACTAACACTTAACTTGGTGGCACGGCTGGATCCGAGTCTGACCGCTGGGGCTGCTCATATACTGGACGACGCAGAGAATTGCGGTGTCCTACCTCGGTCCAGGTCTCAAACCATACTATACCTCCTCCCACCCCTCTCACCTTCCTCCTCCTCCGAATTACCATCCGTGGGCATGGCGCCAACCACGGTCGTCTCTAGGCACAGCAGAGTGCCGTCGCTATAGCGACAAGCAGGGCGTGCTGAAACTGCTAGAGCCTAGGCTAATAAAGGCACACGCCCCAAGAGCTATTACAGGGCATTCCATTCACAAAACAAAAACAAGTTTGTTAACTTTGTCGCCACCCTGCGGTTAATCCACAAAATATACTGGCAAACTTTTACCATTAGGATATTATTTCAGCGCTTCTTGCGCAAATTTTTACATTCCCCTCACCCGGCATAATCCTAAACTTATAAGAACGCTACTACACTGATCTTATAAAAAGGTTCTTAGAAGTGTGTTTGGGAGGAGCCTAGTAACGGGCTTGGATTGGCCGAAAAAAGCTCGTCCTGGGCTGCAGAGGCCAGCTCCATCACACAGACTCCAACTAAATCTAGTTGCGCACCTTTAATTACCTACTAGTCCACTGCACTCCCGCTCCTCCATATAAATATCTTTTATTTTTACGCGTCATCTCTAATCTGCCAGGCGCTTAACCCATCTAGGAACCCATCACAATGTAATGTCCCACGCAGCACCACTTTGTTGGAACAACGGAGTGACGGTCCCTGCTCGCCAGGCTTACGGTTTGCGCAATTGCATGAGTGTAACACTGGTCCCACAGCCATATTTACATGGTCCGGCCATTCTTCTTAGGGCATAGAAAAATAATTACTCAAATGGAATTGCTGTCGCTGAACACTCAGCCGTCATCTTATAATCCAGGTCCTAGGTGCAATGGCTGCACGAAAGTCTGGTGCCTGTTGGTTGCTGGATACACAGATTGGGGACGACACAGGACGGGTTAGTATGAAGAGTTAAAACTTCTGCAGTTATGAGTGTTATAGGCTGCCTAAGAATGGGTTTTAATATCACGTTTAAACTTTGGAGGTTAGGTATTAGTCTGATAGTCGGGGCAAGAGCATTCCATAGAATTGGTGCCGCTCATAGAGAAGTCTTGGAGACGCGAGTGGGAGTTCCGCACTAGGTCAGAGTAATCTCTAGATCACTGGCGGATCTAAGAGCAGGGTTGGGCGATAGACTGAGATATAGAGGGAGGTAGGGGGGTTGCAGCATTATACAGAGCTTTATGGGATAGGTTATTATTATTTAAACTATTCGAAAGGAGACTGGCAGCAAGTGGCAGCGACTGCATGAACTGTAAGCATACATGGTCACCCTATCAAACGAGCTGTGTCAGGCAAATTTGGGGTTTGTTTTCATGGCTTCCATGTTAACTTTGTCGGCCACCACTGCGTGTAAATCCACAAAATCTACTGGCAAACTTTTATGATGTAGCGATATTATTTGAGCGCTTCTTTGTCTCACTCCTTTGGTTCCTCTCTGCCACCCATTGGTTTGAAGCCTGACGTCCATTTAGGGTAATGTCGCCCATGGGCCACCTCTAGCCTGCCGCTGCTGCCGCTGCCGCTCGCATGCCGTCCCTATAGTGTCCGGGTCAATTTATTGGATGTTTTAGATGCTATCTATGCTTATTCTGTCACTCTCTGTCGTGGGGCCATGCTGTTGCCCATTTGTGGCATAATGGTGCGATTAGGCAAGCCTCAGAGGCAATCCTGCATCGCCCCTGCTGTTTCCTGTCCATTTCCTTGGTGTTTCCATCCTTTTCTGAGTTTTCCCAGGTGTTTGGCCAAGCTTCCCTGTGCAAGGCCTTGGTCCCCTTGAAAAATGCTCGAGTCTCCCCATTGAACTTTCAAATGGGTTCGTTAATTCCGGACGAGCACTCAGCAATCGGAAATGTTCGTTCTCTAATAACGAGTACCCGAGCATTTTAGTGTTCGCTCATCTCTAGTTCTCACCCATTATGATCCACACCTGTTCTTGGCTTCAAAACCTGCATCTGAAAAACTGAACATGTGAACCCACCCTAATCAATACGCCAGAATTAATTAATTCCTCCCGATGTATCAGGAGTAGTGAATATTTTATCAGGGTTTCCAAATTTGCTATAACAGTTTTAGATGTTTTGGATGTTCCTTTATGTGTCAACATTTAATAGGCCTAAACGAAGAAAGTAAATGTAGACAACCTCCTCCTGACATCCTAGAAAACTAGAAGAATAAACTGTGTCTTTTTATAATAATTTTGGTCTCCAAATTGTAAATTTGTGATCTTCATATTTACTTGATGCCATGGAGGTATGGAGGTTACTAAGATAATAATTTCTTATAGTTAATTATCCTATAAATTACCTGATGCCCCATTATTCTCTATGTTCCAGAAAGGTTTTATCATTGTACAAATACATCACATATTACACTAAATTATTTGGTGTCTTTCTCCCCTGTAAATTATTGTATTGTTCGTTTGAAAACTTTTATTACTGCCAGTATGTCTCCCGAGGCTTTACGTTTCACATATGAGATTTCATATTATATGTGGAACGTTCTCACAAATGTCTGCAATAATACATGTACCCCTTAAGAATGTAATAAAATTGATTAACAAGTAAAAAAAAAAAACAGGTTTCCTGAAAGTTTTTGGAGAAAAGAAAGTTTATCTTTATTATAATTTACTAATTCATCTTTATGATAAGAAGTTTGATTTGTATGTGAATATTTACAGCTTTTTTTTATTTCAGCAGATGGATAAAGAGGCTTAGAAATACACACTTTGCTGATGCTTCACAAAATGTTTCAAAAGATTTGGTTCAATTCCGAATCTTTTCAATCTGAACCAATGTTGCTCCAGTTGTTGTGGAAAGCGACACATAACCCCCTCTAGCCCTCTAAAACACAAAGCTCCCATCTCGTTTCGTTAACTTCAAGCGTTTTTTCATTACCCCAAGCTTTTGAATTCCCAAGCTTTGGGATAAAAACAGCAAAATTTTACAAAGTCCAAAGTAAAGCAGCAAATATTTGGATTTGATTTGGGGCTTGAAATATGGCAGATTTGTACCGATACATGAGCCAACAAATATAATTGTTTGTCTACACACAGTCTAATGATTGCAAAAATCTCTAAACAGCAAATATGTAGAATTAAAGGCAAAGTGTCATCTATGTCTCTATTCAAAAAAATCTTGAGATATTCCAGTTTTTACACTGGAAACAAGAATCACTCGTCACCAGTTTTCACTTTGGCCACAACATTGAACCAACGCTTTTCCTTAGCTCACTTGCTGTATATTGTAGTCTGGGACACAGTGCAAAGCTGACTTCAATAGAGATACCAATATTTTAAGACCTCATGCACATGGATGGAGGGAGGAGGAGTGAGTGCTCCTCAATCCTCCCCTCTCCATAGAAGGCCAGGTCTTGTGTGCTCACCGCATCGTGACCTGGTGCCATGGACATCTATGGGTGCCATTACACAGGCCCCCAATATGCTCATGTGTATGTTTGCTCCATTGAAGATAATCCTAGTAGTAGATTCTTTAATCATTTTGGCCCCAAAGCATCCCCTAAATCAGACGCCAGATTAGACAAAAATATTCATATCCCAGATCAGACCCCAAAATGAAACAAAAGCAAGACTACCTAGATTGATTTGAGTCTCTAAACGAAACGCTGAAATGTAATGAAACCTAGTATATAAATATAGGGCTTCTAATGACTCTAATGTACTGCTGAACCAGCAGAGGTGCTGGTGTTAAAGGTGCACCAAAAAAATTGATGCACTCTGTCGGAGCAGTGCAGGGGGTGCCCAATTCATGACGAATGGGCCCCACAATTCATGAATCTGGTGCCCTCTGCACAGTACACAGGCAAAATGCACCTAGTAGATGCTGCACTGTTTTTATTGAATGTGCCCCTATATGTAGAAAAGAAATTTGTGTGCCCTAGTCACGGCCAAATCAGCAAATTTGCTAAAATTTGCTAAAATTTGCTAAAATTTGCTAAAATAAAATAAGAAACTCGTTAATTTCCAATAGACTTGTCTCTGTTTAAATACAAAATGAAACTGTATACATGAGACATTCCCTCTAAATGTTTAGTGATGATCATATTCCACATTTGCCACAAATAAAGATCCAATTCCTGCCAATTCCCATTTAACTGTTTATATCTTTGTTTCTATACGCAACCATTACTGTGGCAAAGATTCTTATCTCAACAATGACACCAAAATCATATGTTTTTGTAAATACTCGGATGTCCTGTGAAATTATAATCATGAGTCCAGGGGCGTAGCTACAGTGGTAGCACAGCTAAGAAAAGATATCTTGGGGGCGGGGACAACAGAATGATAGGCTTGTAATCTCTACTTTCTGCAGTCTACAATGTACACTTTGTATGTGTGTGTGTGTATATATATATATATATATATATATATATATATATATATATATATAAACACTAAATCTAAAACAAAGAGATTCAACAAACAAACAAAGAAACTTTTTGTAAATAAATAATTATATTGCAAGTGCTACACTGGGCAGTGGTGTGGCTAAAACTGCCCCTGGTGTTATTGATAAGCTATCAGTGACTACAGGCTTCAAACATTCTGTCCTAAACACAGAATGTGTTCAGTCCTATCTGCCATGTCACTGTCACATATAGTAAGGAGAGATTTTAGAGCAAGGTCCTCAGTCAAAAGGCACTGACAACATGTCAATCAAACTGACATGCATGGGCAGTGCTAGGCAGCGAAACACAATTGCATTCTTGGAAATGCCCAGGGTACCACTTAGAAGTCCATTTTTTTTACTCAGTATGAATTTTCCTACATGACCCTGTACTGTATGTAATCTAAGAGTTAATTCCTGATGACAGATTTCCTTTACATGATTCTGACTACCTGTAGTACTGACAAAAGGGCCCCTTATGAGTTTATTACATGGCACTTACAGAAGTGCTTACTCTTAATTTAGCTCTCATTTTGTTGCAGGCTTGAAATCCACTTCAATACAATATCTTGAATTGCAACTGATCAAGTTCTAGACAACTTGATCAGTTGCAATTCACATTATAGCCACTGATTGGCCACACATGGACATGTATAAGCCAGATACAGTATAATGGCGTTAGTGTATCGCTAGTGTAATAGTAAATAAGGTTAGAAAAGACATGACAGAGTCATGTCCAACCTATTAAATTATATCATGTTGATCCAGAAGAAGGCAACAACCTGCAAAGCTGAAGCTAATGGCCCAAAGCAGAGAAAAAATCCTTCCCAACCCCTAAAATGGTGGTCAGTATAAGTCCCTGCTAATCCAAAGTAACAAAGGGTTGCGGCACTTCTTAAAAAGCAATATATTCTTTATTTCTTTATTTTAAAATTGCAGGAGACATGGCAGAGGTTTTGTCTACTCGTTTCGAACGTTAGGTGCTCTTAGTCCCTGCTAAATGACCCAAAGCAGAGAAAAAATCATTCCCGACCCCTAATATGGTGGTCAGTGTAAGTCACTGCTTAATGACCCAAAGCAGAGAAAAAATCCTTCACGACCGCTAATATATTTATACAATAATAAAATTACATTCAGCTCCTTTAACCCCTAGGCGCACCAGGACGTAATAGTACGTCCCCGGGGCTAGAGACTTAGCGCACGGGGACGTTCTATAACGTCCTGCTTCTGGCACCAGCTCACGAACGGAGCCGGTACCAGAAGCAGCGGCTGTCAGCTGTCTAGTACAGCTGACAGCCTGCGCTAACACCCGCGATCGGAGCCGGCTCTGATCGCGGGTGTTAACCCCATACACGCCGCGGTCAAGCATGACCGCGGCGTGTAAGGGTGTTTGCGCTGTGGATCGGATCCCCCGTGCCGCTTACCGGGGGATCCGATCCTCTTCTGGGCCGATCCTCTTCTGGGCAGCTCCGGGTCTGACTGTAAACTGTCTGAGCATGCGCAAGCTTGCTCAGACAGCTTACACTGCTCTACAATAAAATAGTATTGTAGAGCAGTGTATTGAACTTGAACCAGTGATCAGAGCATCACTAATTCAAGTTCAAGTATGTATAATTAAAAAAAAGTCAAAAACACTAAAGTTAATACATTAGAATAAATAAAAAATAAATATAAGCCCCTAAAATGTCACTTTCCTATAAAAACACTTAATAAAGTATAAAAAACACAAACCCCCCCGCATATTTGGTATTGCCGCGTCCGTAACAATCTGTATAATAAAACAGAATCGTTACAGGACCCGCACGGTACACGTCGTAGAAAAAAAAACGCAAAAACGTTCCGAAAAAAGATCATTTTTAATTAATACCCTATAAAAAAAATGCTCTAAAAAGTAATTTAAAAAATGTTATGCACTCCAAAATAAGCCCACTAAAAAGAACAACTCTTCTCGCAAAAAATAAGCCCCTAACCAGATTTGTCAGCCGAAAAATAAAAAAGTTATGCATATGAAAAGATTTTCTCCAAATTGGTTTTTATTCAGTACAATTGAATAAAATACACAAAACCCCCACATATTTGGTATCCCTGCGTCCGTAACAATCTGCATAAAAAAACAGAATCATTATTAGATCCGCAAAGTGAACCCCGTAAAAAAAAAACAAAAAAAAAGCTCCGGAAAAAAGATCATTTTCAATTAATACCCTATAAAAATGCTCTAAAAAGTGATTTAAAAAATGTTATGCACTCTAAAATAAGACCACTAAAAAGAACAATCCTTCTCGCAAAGAATAAATCATTAAACAGATTTGTGAGGCGAAAAATAAAAAAGTTATGCATATGAAAGACGGTGATGCTAAAATTAACAACATTTTTGCCAAATTACTTTTTATTCAGTAAAAATTGGAAAAAATAAAAAATCTATAAAAATGAGGTCTTTTTGTAATTGTGGCGACCCATAGAATAAAAATAATATACTATTTTTATGGTATGGTAAACGGCCAAAAAAAACCCCATAAAAATCTTCCTGAAAAGTGATGATTTTCATTTCCTCCACCAACAAAGAGTTAATAAAATCTCATCAATTAGCCTATAGATTCCTCCAAATTACGTACCAGAAAAGTGCATCTCATGTGGCAAAAGAAATAAGCCCCTATAGGTCCTCAATAAAAAAAAGAAAAAAATTATAGCCTGTACAATGTGACATAGCAAATCTGATCTGGATGGCGCCTCCTTCCCTCCTATGCCCGGCCGTGCGCCCATACAGCAGGTTACCACCACATATGGGGTATCATTGTACTAGGGAGAGATTGGGTAACAAACTTTGTGGAGCCTTTATTCATTTAATCTATTGTAAATGTTTAATTTTCCACCCAAAATGGGTGTATTGTGAAAAAATATTACAATTTGCAGACTGCACCTCCATTTTGTTTTAACCCCTTTAAAACACGTAAAGGGTTAACAAACTTCTTAAAAGTGTTTTTTCATACGTTGAGGTGTGTAGTTTCCGCAATGGGGTAATTTACGAGTCTCACTATTATTTAGGCCTATCGGTGTCAATTAGAAGTTGAGCAGGTCCATCTAAATACAGGTTTTGGTGATTTTACAAAAAATGTGAAAAATTATAACTAAATTCTTCATAACATTCTAGTAAAATATGTGGAATCTTAAAAAACCATGGCAACATAAAGCAGACATTTGGGAAATGTAAGTTATGAATTTATTTGGGAGCTATGACTATCTGCATCAAAAGTAGAGAATTTAGAATGTTGAAAATAAAGAATTTTTCCAAATTTTTGCCAAATTTTGTTTTTTTTCATAACTAAACGCAAAAGATTTCATCCAAATTTTTAAACTAATTTGAAGTACAATGTGTCACGAGAAAACAATCTCAAAATTCCCTGGATATCTCATAGCGTTCCAAAGCTATAACCACTTATAGTGACACAGGTCAGATTTGAAGAATGGGGCCGCGTCCTTAAGGCCAAAAGAGGCTGAGTCCCGTAGGGGTTAAGCCAACCATGAGGCTCATGTGTACCCCAGGAAAAATTAGTATAACACCCCAAGTCAAACCAAAGTTCAGCGTTCTCTGACGTTTCTGGACCCCTGAAACGTATGCAAGGTCAACTTGTTATCTTGTTTTTAGACACTCCTTGAATGCATGGGTTCTGGGAGGCAAAGGAAGTGAGTTAAAGTCCACACAACCTCTGGTATGGCACAACAATCGCCCACAACCCTAAACGGCTGAAAGACCTCTTTACTAGCTGCAATGAAACAGGGCCCTATCAGCATAGTAAGCCACCACCAGCTTCTTGTTTAATATAAGCCTGGCCTTTAACAGGATTATATTGGGTAAGGAGCTAACCCGATAGCATGTTTATAACCAAAACACAGACATAGGAATTTGTGGATCATGATAAAAGAGCAACACAGGTAAAAATGTATATTTTATTGTCTTGAGGGGACACTAGACAAACACTACACACAATAATATATATAAATATAGTTTAGCAGAGTACAAATACAAGTGTAGGACTAAAACTCATTGGGACTCATTGGGAAAGAGGTTTATCCGCACTTGTTGATCTTTCAACAAGTTCCTCCAGGCAAAAGATAATGGACACGAGGGTGCAAATACACCCCTTCATACACATAGAATGGCTCTAGAAACCCTCATACCTTGGATCAGATCCAGGACCTTGGAGGAGTTCTAGCTTCTCAATGGGAAGTCATAGGGTCAGGGTTCTGGTCTCATTGGATCCAGATGAATCCCTGGATTACATTGAGACCAGACATGATCCACTTACTATGTTCCTATTGAGTTATTTGTATTTCTGTGTCCATGAATTCTAGAGCAAATTGAGACACATGCATGTATGTCCATTGCCATCCAGATTCCAAATATGCATTTAGCCTTGGGCTAGGATGGATCATATAACTCCATAATTGTATCTAACTGAAATATTGGTCATACAAGCACATGGGATTTTTATTATCCACTGTCTAAAAAGTTGAGGTAACTCTAAGATTTTGTTGTTTGATGGCTGCCCCCAACAAAGCCAGAGTCGCTCTCCAGCCTCTCCAGGTCTAGCAGAGAGTTCATCAGTTATTCCACATAAGGCTAAGCGGAAGTGAGGGACCTATGGGATGCACTGATGAACAAGTCAAAATTTGGCATGTGACTTCCGCTCCTTGTGCATATATATTCCTGTATTTCAGGTTACATTTAGTAGCAAGGGCAAGATATACATTTCTCATTTAACTGTATGTCTATAGAGCAGGTTTAGGATGGAGGTTAGACCTATCCACCTAAAGGGTTAAGAAAAGTATCAATAAATAGCAGATCTCTAGGTGATTTAGTATTCTGCATTTGATGTGTTACTATTTAATTCAACATCGCTTTTGGATAAAATGGATATGAACAGCATGTACTCAGCACATAATTTGCTTTTCATACAGAAAATAGGACTTTGAATGATTTGGAACAATGTTGGCTTAAGATGCTATGCTTTCACTGGGGTTTTCAGCTGAATGGTGTCATCTGCTGCAGGATTTGACAATTCATAAAGTTTATAAATTAACTTGTCAAAGGAAAAGAAAAGAGATCTGCTGTGGCTCCCTATACTGCTTTAAAAGCTTTAAGCAGTAGTTTTATTAAATTCTGTCCAAGACTCTTTTAAAATAAAAGACTTCCCCGCTTCCCATCTGTCTCGTCATTTTCAGGGGATTGAAGAGTCTACTAGGTAAATTACAAGACTGATCTAAGATTGTGAAATTTCCACCGGCTACAGAAGCGAAGATTCGTTTTCTAATCATCTGTTCTTAAATTACGGAGAAAGACAAAAATACAAATAATGAAGGTGGATCAAGTGCGCTCTACAGAAGTCTCACAATTACTTGATGGCTACACTTGTAATGTAATCTAAAATGGGAGAACATACAAGATTAGTGAACTTTATGGCCATCATTTATCAAAACTAGTGCAGTTTGCCTGTGTAGTGTGCAGGGGGGCCCTGCACTGCTCGGGAAGTGTGCACCATTTTTTTTCCAGTAACCGACTACGCAGAAAAATGGAAATGGACGGCACTCTTAGTAAGCAACACCGTTACTGTGTTAAGAAAGCTTCATCCTTTATTTCATTCCATTTAGGATGCATCACAGGAGTAGCAAAATCAGCAATCAACGCGTTTCGACGCGTTTTGACGCTAGTGCGTCTTATTCTTGGAGGTTCATGAGTAAGATGCACTAGCGTCGAAAGGCGTTGATTGCTGATTTTGCTGTTCCTGTGTTGCACCTGAAATAGAATGAAATAAAGGATGAAGCTTTCTTAACACAGTACCTGTGTGGCTTACTAAGAGTGCCGTCCATTTGCACCTGCAGACGTGCACCGCCACATGGAGATACTGCTGGAGGCTGTTTAAAGGTGATTGGGTGAGCGAACCAGAGTTACTTTGTTTTTCACCATTTTTTGGGTGCACTTTGTTCTTGCTGCAGAATTGTGGCAAAAACAGAATTGCGGGACACGTCAGTAATAAATGTGACGCAAGCTCCATCTGAGGGTACATTCACAAGCCGATATGCTGGAGTGTGCTGGAGAGGAGGAGGAGTCAACCCCTCCATAGAAAACAACGGTGCACGGTCGCACACATGGGAAAAGATAGAGCATGCTCTATCTTTTCCCGCTGTACAGTGTGAGTCTGTGGCCCCATTCCACCTCCAAGCCGCCATTGCCATCTATGGGGACGTACATGCGGCATATGAGTAGTAGCATCTGCTGAACAGCCTGGCTGACACATCCATCATAGCAAGTTGTGTGTATAGTAGTTATAAGGCTGCACTAGATTATAGGTCTTAAATATTAAAGGTGAGTAATAGTCTCTGTACTAGAGCTGTTATTGGTAGAAAGGAAATCTCACCCTTATGGCAGCTGCTCAGGCCTCAGTGCCCTCAGCTGATGTCACAACCAGGAAGTGCCTACTTCAGGAAAGCTGAAGATGATCTTATAAGAATGGCTGATATATCAGGATGGATCTCAGTTTAAGATGAAGCCAGTGCAACATCCCCCACCGGGGCCTAGCCTTTTCTTGAGGCCTGGAGACAGCCGGGGCCCGCAGTACCTGAGTGGCTGGCGGTTGCGGCCTAAGCAAGCTTGTGTCACGGTGCTTGGTATGGGGAACCGGAGGGCTGTCCTACAGCCTGGCAGGTCTCCAGCAGGGTGGTGTTGGCAAGAAATGATGAGGGAGAGGCTGCTATAGCGGATCTCCCTGGGGCAACCCTTTGGTGTCTAGAGTATGAGTCTCTGTGTGGTGGACAGGGTGCCCGTGATGGTGACAGCCGGAGTAGCAGGGACCAGACGGAGGCAGAGGTTGAACAGAAACACTTACAGTTCTTTATTGGAACCGACAGGAACATCAGCAACGTGCCTTTAACAAGATGGTGGAGTACTGGAGAGGTACTTGGAGGGAGCCACAGGATGTAGATCACCAGCCTGGATGCAATGGCAGGCTGGGAGGTAGCTGTGTCCTAATAGGAAGCTTCAGCTTGATCCTGGATATCTTCAGGTATCACCCTTGAAGGTAGGATGATACCCCTTTCCTCTCTCTCTCTCGGTCTAACTTGTTCAGACTCTCTGGTCTGACTGAAACTCCTCTAAGAGTCTTCTCTAGAACATTCCTGACCAGGGGTTTTATTACTCCCACTGGTCAGGTGGTGGCTGCTCCTCCAATTACCTCTCAGCTCACAGAGAGAGGATGCAATACATGTGATTGGCTGACACATATGACATCACATAAAACAATTAACTCCTGCCTTACCAGGCAGGATCTACCACTGCAATGTCCCCTGCTGACTAGACCCTACACAGGCTGCAAGCTACATGGTGGGACGTATTCGCAAACACAGCTCTGCCTTGCATCGGCGAGGGTGTTGCACCAGCAGCCTGATATAGTATCATAGTATCATCATAAATAAGATTAGAAAAAGACATCAGTCCATCACGTACAACCTAGAAAAGAAGACAACAAGAAAAAACCCCTGTAAGGTTGATGCCAATTGGCCCAAAACAGGGAAAAATCCTCCCTGATCTCTGATATGGCAGAAAACCTCCCTGGGTGATCAGAAACTACGTACAGAGGTATAGGTACCATTGGAATTGTTATCAAAGGCTCTTTCCAGCTGTGCTAAAAATATTTTTTGCCAGGTGACTTCATAATTATGTTTTAAATAGGAAGTGAGAACCTGAATAGAGAAGATTATCTGTCAGCTAAGAAACGGTTGCTTAAATAACCTTATGAATATGGTCCTGAACTTTATCCCTCGCTGTTTTAAATACATGACAGGGGTTTAAAGCATCTGCTCCTACAATCTTATAGAGACAGCTGGGGACCCAGAGAGAAGACAGATGTGGTTTCCAACTGCTCCTGTTTACTTCTGCCTATGCTATAATTGCGCTCAATGAGCACATAAAGGGAATAGATCATTTGATCTTAGAAATGTAGCAGAGCTAATGAGGCCTATTAGATTCGGATCAGCTCTGCCATTGGCTATTGTTTCTATATTGGGTCGATTTCTACTTAAAGGGGTATTCCAGGAATAAACATAATTCATATTCAAATGAGCCATTAAAATATGAGCTAATATGTAATTAGTTGTTATTTATTTGCTTCATACTGGACATACTATAATGAAGAATTATAATGCTACTGGCCCTTTAATCAGTCCATTGATGTTGTCCCTGTGGAGGAGACACAGGACAGAAGATGGCCGCTGGTCACATGTCCACATCATATTGCCTGCACCCGCCTGAGCAGGTCCTGTGATCATCACAATGTTTGGCTGTAGTTGGTTGGTGGCGGTGCATCCAGTATGGCCGGTTTTGTGGTGAGACCCATCTCAGTGAGGTAATATGCAGTTGTGGCAGTTACACATATTGGGGGGAGATTTATCATATGCTTCCTGTGCCGGCATATAATTGCGGCCACCCCCCATGCTGCACAATAGGGGCCGCCAGGCAAAACTATGCCAGTCCGACCTGAAGTAGCTTTGTGTGGAAAAACAGTGAGTGAAAGAAGAACCCAATCCACCGACTGCCACGCCTCACAATTTCTTGCACAGCATAAGAATTTACAATTATTTCACTGCTTCTATGCAAGAAAAGTGCTGTAGAAGCAGTGATAAATCTCCCCCATCATTACTATAGAGCAGGACTTTATGTTAGAGCATCACTGGGAGCAGAGCTTAGCAGGGAGGAACTGTTACTGAGAATTGAAGGATCATAGGAGATGTAGTTTAGATGTCGGCCATCTTTGAGATAACTCTGCCTACTTTAGGAAGCCCATAACATTTTGCAAAAGAAAACTATTTAAGTTCTGTTTTGTGATAAATGACATTGAGTTTTGTTGTATTCATTTATTTATAGTTTTATTGCTCTTTGTATCAGAAGTTCATATTCCCGGAAGACCCCTTGAAACTTGAACACTTATTCTGAAGTTTAAATTTTAATTTAAAAATGCACCTCTATTGCCACCACTATATCTGCCATATATACATAAGACAACATATAGATCACCACAACAAGCAAACACAGAATCAGGAGACAAAGCATGGTTAGTATGTGTTATTTATTTTCCCCAGGCCAGCGCCATTCATATAGGGGAACTCTAAATTCCTGGAAAACCCTAACAAAGATGTTCAGTATACCTTACACAAACACAAACAGTATACCTTACGTTTTTTTATTAAAAAAAATCTTTTAGTTTGCTTCCCCATAATATACATAGTTCAGTTCATCAAATACCCAGGAAGGGGAACGCAGCTCAAGGCTGTAACTGATTTTCCTCTCCTATCCCCTTAAAATCCCCTTCTATTTCCCAGAAATAATGTAAACAAATACCGTTTTTTTTTGCCATAGCTAAATGAAGAATATATTTTTTGTTTTTACTTCTACATAACTTTCCAAGTCAACTTTATTTTCTTTGACAATAAATAACTTTTTGAGACAATAATAAATTCTAATAAATTCACAGACATTTTGCTTTGAGCTTTTAGGCCTTTCTTCTTGATCTCAGATTTAATAATATACAGTGTCAGGTATGGAGGGCAATCCTCATTGTGAAGCCCATGAATATGAATATCTGGTGTATTCTGGGGTCAGCGAACGGGTTGGTTTTTAATTTTACTGTATCAAGGAGATGATGTTGGTGAATAGAAATTTTGTTTTAACTTTTATCTTTCAGGAAGGAAGAAGTGTAAGTGGTTCTCTATGACCTACCATAACCTATCTTGGGAAATGGCCTACAGAGAGCACAGAGAGATCTCCACTAAACTTCCCATTCTGGGACAACTGCATGTACATTGGATACTCCCACTTAATCATGTTGGGATATGAGCAGTTCCTCAACAGCCTATTGTGCCCATTGTGGGGGTTCCATATTTAATATGGCATCAATGGTGATCAAACATTATACTCTTGTAAAGTACAGCAGAAGGTAAGTCAAAGGAGTTCATCAGTAAGTGATTACAGTAAGGGATTACAATGAATGGCCTATCAGAAGCAGTGGACTTCGCTCTTTCTTTACTGGCCACAAAGCCATAAAATGACATCAATGGAAGCCAATTCATAATTAATATGCATGCACTGAAAACATTTTAATTCAAATATTTTTTTTGTATTTCTTTAGATCAGATTTTTGTATTTGTTCCATGTCTTTAGGAATATGCATATGACATTGATATAGTCATGCAACATGTTATTATGTTCCACTCTTTTGCTTTTATATTTTTGTGTATGTAGATGTTTTAGCTATCCCTTATGATTTTATAACATTTGGGATCACTTCCACGAAGGGCTTGTTGGACTAACCAGGGATTAATAATTCCTTTGGTGTAAGGATTCCCCCTTCCCTGGCACCGCCCCAAGCAATGACGTCTAAGGTGGGTTTTATAAATGTTTGAAGCTTCGTGTACACATTAGATCATGAATAAGATGCTATGCATCAAAACGCGTTGATCTTTTTCTGTATGTGCATGTCTATTGTTGTCCTCTATTCAATATTCAATAAAGCTCTATTGGATCTTTGTGAAATGTATGCGCTGGACATCTACTACAAACCTTCTTTTCTACTGAAAACATTCGTACAACTACATTTTTTATCATTGCAAAATGTTTCTTAGTGACTCTGATGATCAGCCACGTTCTGTACAAATTATCCGGACTCTCTATCTATCTATAAATGTCTATTAGTATTCCACAAGCTTATGTCAGGAAATTTAGATCTAATTCCTGCTGTCTGGTGGATATTAGTGTTTGTACATGCTGGATAACAGAAGGATGCATAAAATGTGTAATACATAAAACATGCCACTGCATTCATAAACAATCGTATTTGACTAATAGCACATTACCATAAATTGTTTGAAGTATTATGATTCTAATCTATCGTATCTATCATTTGTAGCTTACACATTTCCTTCCTCGTGGGAGGACAGTTTCACCTCTATAGCATCCAAGTCTATAGACAATAGCAGTGAAGGTGAACCTTTTAGAGACTAAGTGCCCAAACTGCAACACAAACCCACTTACAGGGCATTGCGAAAGTATCCGGCCCCCATGAACTTTTCTGCCTTTTGCCACATTTCAGGCTTCAAAACATAAAAATATTAAATTGTGAAGAACAGTGAAGAATACAATGAAAACAGTGAACACAGGATCATTTAAGTGAAGAACACAGTGCAGATGTTTGCGTACATCTGCTAACTTATCCGAAGACACGCGTGCCGAACGGTGTTCTTCACAATAGTATGCGAAGAACAATATGTGTGAAGAACACATTACAGATGTATGGAAACAATAATATTCAGCTCCCTTAAGTTAATACTTTGTAGCGCCACCTTTTGCTTTGATTACAGCTGCAAGTGCTTGGGGTATAAGGTCTCTATCAGTTTTGCACATTGAGAGGCTGAAATTCTTGCCCATTCTTCCGTGGAAAACAGCTGGACCTCAATGAGGTTGGATGGAGAACGTTTGTGAACAGCAGTTTTCAGCTCTTTCCACATATTCTTGATTGGATTCAGGACTGTACTGTGACTCCGCCATTCTAACACCCGGATATGTTTATTTGGTAACCATTGCTTTGTAGATTTGCTAATATGGTATATGGAATTCTTATTGCCGCCTGTGCTACCGCAGCTTTCAACGTTCCGAAGGAAACCAGTGGTGGGGACAGAAGGAGAAATTTGAGTTGCTATTGAAGCCTCCCTTGAGAGCCCCCCAGGAAGAATTGGTGGGGCCCAGAGCTAAGGGATTAATGGAACCAATGATAATCTGCCCTGTCCACTCCTTTTCTCTCTTCCTGCAGTCTCAGGTAGACCAGGATGCTTCCATTTAAAATAATAATGAGCATAGCACATCCTAGGCTACCTGGAACTGCAAGACCTTTTGTGTAAACCCTGTACTGGGACAACAACCTGGGTGCCTACTCAGAGGACTCTGAGTAGCACCTCTGGTTCCTGTAACATAGGTTCTCCACCAAGGGCTATAGTATATAAAGCTGAAAAGTTAGATTATTATATATTACAACTGTATGACAGGAGATGCTTATTCCTCTGCATTAGATGATGTCTAAGGTTTGTATCCCTGACTCTGTACAGGAAGTGAGAGTCAGACATTTTTAAGAATCGTGAACGTGATTGTAGATGTAGATTTTGTACAGCGTACAGTGATGATTTTGCACAAGATGATACTTTACAGTTGTAGATTCATTTCAATCCATCTACTCAACGAGCAAGATCCATGAATCTGATAGAAAACAATAATTGACAATACAATAGTGTAAGTGACATGTCCTGCTGAAACAAACAACCTTTATCAGAGAAAGTCTCTGTAGAAATTGAGTTTTTAAAAGATTCTTACCTAGACTTATGCACACAGTAATACGGACATCATTTTTGCTTGCTCCATGTATTTCTATAGGGTCATACACATAGCTGAGGATTCATCAGGTCCGTGCTATCTCTGAGCCTAGTGCCCCTGAGGAAAACTCAGAGAGGATCCTATTTTGGTCGTGTTTGCACCTTGGCCAGTCCCTCGAAAGTCAATTGGACACGATCAGTACACAATTATGTTACATTTGTGGCTCAGTAGTTAGGTTTCACATCATGTGACTCTCCAAGCGGTTGACACAAATCAGTGAAATAAATCTCCAGCCTTACATTTATTTAAACCTCAAAACATACAGTTGACAGCCCGTGATAGATTGCAGCCATATGGCCCAAAATCAGGTTAAATACTGTAGACACACGGCCCAAAAAAGAGACTAAGAGACCCTTATTTTCATCCATAGGAATAATCTGTTTGAGTACAGGAGGCTTAAAGGGGTATAAGAACGTCTGATACAAAAGCCCATAATGCTATAAATAAATAAATGTAACACAAAATGGAGCTTAAATGGTTTGATTTTATGATTCACAAAATTTTTTTGCCTGTCTAAAGTTATCACTAAGATGGCTGCCACTGGAAACTACAAGTTCCAAGATCCTTTAGTTCTCAGTAACTCCAACTCTTATGCTCTGCTCCCAGTGATGATGTAACAGGTTTTCTTGCTCTGTTACCATAGTAATGATGTGTAACTGCCATCACCAAAACACCGGCCATACTGCATGCACTGCAACCAACCGACCACAGCCAAACTTCTCCTGCTCTATAACATATTGGTTGCCCATAGGATATTATAAACAATGGGGCACATTTACTTACCTGGACGAGGAGTTCACAGAAAGTGCATTGTCCGTCGATAATGCACTGTGCCACGATTCACTAAGATTGTGCGCCCGACAGCCTGCGTGTGTCGGTTTACCACTCAGGTCCGACAGAATTCACCATCTTTTAAGTGGTGCATCTAAATGCTAGGGCATGCATCAGAATTTGAAAGTTAAATCCTGCGCTCAGTCCAAGTCAGTCAGATTGTCCGATGGAACATCCCCGAAATTGTGGAAGCCAGTGCAGCCGTACCAAAAAAAGATTGTATGCGACACAATCCCAGCGCAGACACTTGTTAAATACCTGTACAAACCGTGCAATCCCCGAAAAAGGTGCACAATCCGACGAAAGTGAGCAACGCGACCCTTAGTAAATGAGCTGCAATTAGAGATGAGCGAACATACTCGTCCGAGCTTGAATAGACTAGCCCCTGCCTGCGCTGCTCGGATCATTCTGTGTCTGGATGCCGCTAGGGAGAGAGCTGCTGCTGGTCAGGGAAAGCGTTAGGCTGTTCTATTAGAATAGTGTTAGGCAGGAGTGATTCAACAAGAACCCAACAGCCCTTCTTAGGGCTACAATAACGTTATACTTTTTTTTTTTTTATTTGCAGCTAGTACCATATTGTGAGGAATTTGCAGGGGGACTTGCTACCGTTGTGTTTAGCTCTTAGTGGCACACATATCCACCTCAAACACCAAAGTGGGACAATTAGAGATGAGCGAACATGCTCGTCCGAGCTTGATGCTCGGTCGACTGTGTTCACTGTTTTTATTCTATTCTTCATTGTTCTTCACTGTGTTTTTTTAATTAAATGCTCGATCTCGAGCAGGGGAAATACTCGTCCGAGCAACGAGCCGTTTCGAGTACCTTAATACTCGAACGAGCCTCAAGCTCGGACGAGTATACTCGCTCATCTCTACGTATCACCATGGGGACATTTTCCAAGCATTCAAGCCGATGAATGTGCCGGGAGTTGCACCTCCAATAATCTGATAATGATGTCCAATTCATTGCATATTGTCTAACTGCCTCCAAAATTTACGGATCAGGTTGACCTTCAAGTATATTGTCACTTAACATTCTAAGTAAGGATACATGGACACGTCCTCATATTTTCTTTTCTTTTATATTGTCTTCGGAAATGTGTTATAAGAGCTCATTTACATATCATAATTAAGATTTCAGGGTACGGAGATCCTGAAGCATTACAAATGTAATGTCACCAAAAATTCTATGAAGTGCTTCATTTCTCAAAGACATCCAAATAATAGTGTTTCTAATCATCTTGTTTTATTTCTCTTGGAGAGAATATATTGAAATCCTCATGTTACAGAGATCAGACAGGGAAAAGTTTGAAAAGAAACTTATTAATTATATTTATGAATGTACCAGACATGAATATTAGGATTAAGTAGAAATATTTAAATTACTTTAGATGTCAAATCCTTACTAAACACTTCAATTCTGTATGTTTATACTTTTTAAATATTTTTTGGTGTTATTTAAAGTGAGAGCAGATGGAATTTTTGTGCAGCCGAATATTCATCCCCACAACGTTTGTGTGCATCGGTTCTAGGTTTTAGGAGTTTAGGCTGCTGGAGCCAGGGGTTGGGGGGATGATACTGAGCGTGTGCCTAGATGACGCTATTCTGCAACTATTCTGATCATATCTCAGTCCAGATACTGGATCTTGATGCTTTTATACAGATTCTTGGTATTGACACGTCTGATTCTTACAACCAGACCACAGATCCATGTTTCAATCTGGGCCTAAACATCATTACACATTTCCCTGTTAAACCTGTGTATTTTCATTATGATGAAGGGCATGGTCCATCTCCGAAATGCATAGTGCTTTACCACTAACTCCGTTACTACTAACTTCAAAAAAACTTTTTTCTTTCTAAATGATCCACACATCCACACGTCATGTCTTTCTGGAGCAGCGCATTCAAAATCAACCTGGTTTTCTCCATGAGCCATATATTTATCTGTATCTATACTGCACCGATTTACATGATGGCATCCAGGGAATGGAGCAGCCCACTCACTTGTGATTCATACTAATACCACCTCACAACAGGGGGGGGGGGGACATGTGTATCTATACAAACCAGGAAAACACTTGAGGCGCTTGTTTGGGAAACCATTGGTTGAATTTAATGCTCTGGTCACTGATTGGCTATGTAGACATCTCCATGCATTTTGTGTGTCTCAGAATGGTATTGTATACATTACTGCCACCACTTATATGACAAATGTGAAAACCTTTAAGGATATAGGTTATAGGTTTCTGTGTTTGTATTTTTATGGTTAACTCCCCCACCTTTCAAAATTTCTATAACTCTGTCAAGTTTTATTAACATTAAATAAATATTATTTTTGTGAATTTCTTTTTTAAGTAAGGCATCGTTTTTTCCAGAATCACCTGACATTTTTATTGAAACCAATTTGAAAACTTACGGGTAACAATTTTTCTTTTTACCCATTTGGGTTTGACTGCGACACTTAAAAGGTAAAAATTTATCAGAAAGTTGTGTAAGATGTCTAAATTTACAGGTCTTAATAGTTCTTAGTTTGGAGCAATGGAATGCATCATGCAGTAGTTAGCTAAGACCTTATTGGTGATTTTTTAAAACATTTTTAAATGTCTACTATTTATCTACAATAACTTTGTGTCAAAAGAGGTGGAAATGTCCTTGTTTACCAAAACAACATCCTGTAATTTAAAAAAAAAAAATACTTAAATCTGCAGATTTTCTCAATAGAGAAGACCGGTGGCATCAGCCGCAGGCGGAGAAACTGGAGTTGTTAAGGCAGTGAACTTTCAATGCTCCAGAGACAGCACAGAATTAATTATTTATGGCACGCCAATACTGAAATGAAAAGTTTAGATGCCCTTTATCTCAGGCCATAAAATAGAAATATGCATTTAGAAAGAAGGTCTGAAAATGGTTTCAACTGTTCAAGACATGATTAGAACTTTATAGAATTATCGTACTCTATATGATGTGTGGGAGTATCGGAATTGTGTCAGGTAGAAGTCTTATGTGCCTGTGTATCATCTGCCTACAGATATTTTATTGTGCATTATAAAATCAGCTGAAGTAACAAAAAATATATTTTATATAATTTTTTTTAAAATGAGATTCATATTTTCCATAAATTTACAGAATATGAAAAGAAATACATGCAGTTCCTTGATACAGGAGTTTAGGGTTCAATGTAGAAGCAGGGGTATCGGCGCTGTGTAATTTTGTAATTATGTATCATAAATCTGAGGAGATGGCATTGATTTGACTAATAGGGGAAGGACAGAAGCCTTGCTATGACTATAGTAAGAAATATAGTACAGGCAGTCCCCTACTTAAGGACATCCGAATTACAGACGACCCTAGTTGCAGATGCACAGTTGCAGATGCAGTCTTAGTCTACAATAATCCGCTGTAAGGTGTCTGTAATGCAGCTTTATTGATGATCCTTGGTTGGGCCGTAGTTTGGGGACCCACGGGCCGTAGTTTGGGGACCCCTGAAGTATAGTATTTACTGCAGCCATGTTTAAAAAATGAATGGCACATGAATAATTTGTGCATTTGTGTGGAAGGTCCTATTTCAGCCCATGTGTCCATCTTTGGCCTTCCCACAGAAAGTCTATCCACATTCACGCCAGTGGGGTGTGAAAAGGCATGGGGGGGGGGCGCGGCCGGCCGAGCGAGCAAAGGAATTGGGCCAGCGCGGGGCATTATGGCGCACTCACGTAGAATAAACTCTGTGCAGCCTCTGGCCCCAAAACATCAAGAGTGGGGCAAGCGCCAGCGTATGATAAATGTCCCCCAATGGACTGCAAAAAATGGGCAAGAGATCCATAGTTTGCCTCCCAAGAGGAGCACAAATTTGTGTGCATGTAGCCTAAGAGAAGATTTCCTCACGTGAATGTTAGGAAAAAGAAGTAGATGCGACCAGTTGTTAAAATTATAGAAGAAATGTTGAATGTTGATGAGAAATTGGGATTTTTTGGGGGAAACAACCTGGTAAAGATGGCTGCTATTATTTTTTGAGTAACATCTACAATACGAACAAAGTTGTCCATTATGTATTATATTTTGATTCCTATTTTTTATATATATGAGCTTTAATTTTTCAGCTTTTCACACACCGCCAATCCTTCAAGTACAATAAATGTCTATTTAAGATTAAAAGGAAGCAATAACCCTGAAAATACTGATGACTCATGATCTTATCTTTCACGGAAGAATTTGACAGCAGCAGAAATTCATTTATTAGCATGCTTTAAAAGAAAAATGGGAGATACAAAAAAATTTTTTAGCTTAAGAAGCAAAAAAAAAGCCAAATATTATAACATTTGGTGTGTTACAGTAATTGTATTTAAAACATTAGCAAAAAAAGTTTTAAATATATATATATATATATATATATATATATATATATATATATTTATGTGTGTGTGTGTGTTCAAGTCAGCACAATCATAGAAAACTCCTTATAAGGGGGGGGGGGGGTGCAGCACCCCCATCGGTTCTGGCTTGGTCCTCTTGTAGACAAAAAAGATAAAAAGTGGGCAGCACTCTGTGGTTCCAGATTAAAAAAGAAAGGTGAACTTTATTGAACAAGTGGCGACGTTGCGTTGTGCAACACCTTCATCAAGCCTGCATCAAGAAAGGATGGTATCCATCCTTTCCGTTTCACAGGTCAAACCAAAAGGAACATATAAAACATACCTTAAAAACTATGGATCTCTCTAATGTCCTCTCTAAATACTCCAGCACGTAATGGGTGATGTTGTCAATCTTTTAGACAATGTCCAGAACATGGCCACCATCTTCTGGAAGTTGGTCATGTTGCATATCAAAGAAGACCAGAATTGTCTCAGAAATCATTTGCCTCAATGTGATTTGTACTACCTCTTGTGGTTCCAAATTCATCAACACAGGAAGTTTCAATAACAACCAGGAATCTGTGTGAAGTAGATGGATCCAATTGTTATGAACATACATGAGAATCTACAGGCGGTCCCCTAGTTAAGGACACCTGACTTACAGACAGTCCATAGTTACAGACAGACCACTCTGACCTCTGGTGAAGCTTTCTGAATGCTTTACTATGGTCCCAGACTGCAATGATCAGCTGTAAAGTGTCTGTAATGAAGCTTTATAGATAATCCTTGGTCTAATTACAGCAAAAAATGTTTAAACTCCAATTGTCACTGGGGCCAAATTTTTTTTTGTCTGGATCTACAATTATCAAATATACAGTTTCGACTTACATACAAATTCAACTTAAGAACAAACCTCCGGACCCTATCTTGTACGTAACCCGGGGACTGCCTGTATTGAGAATCACTGTGTTAATAATTTTAGAACAACTAAGGCCATTCACATGTAAGTTTGATGCATCCAACTCGCATCACACTCGCAGAGGGAACTGGGTGGAACGTTGGGCCCAACGCTGAGCAAACAGAACTGAATGTAAGATGTCGGTCGAGCTCCAGTTGGTCAGCATCCTGGCCAGACTTCCTGGCCAAGACACCTTGCGAGTGTGATGAGAGTTGGACTCACTAACTTGCTTATGTGTGATGGGCCCATAGGTTGTACTGGGACTTTATGGCTGCTGAATTGTCTCTCGAGTTATAAGGGTACTATTCTGTACCTTATGTAATTGACTCATTTATAATTAGTGCTATGGGAAATCCGAGCAAAATAGTTACTATATTTCATCTGAAATAAGGAAAGAACAAGTGAATCACCTGCATTCTTCCATAGCCGTTGGCAGTGATGACAAGTGCTGAATACATATATATCTGTCAAAGTGTTTTCTAGATTTTTTTAAACCCAAAGAAATGTCAAGTGATGTGCTGCTTGTTGCTAAGAGCAGAATTATTTTTTCATCTGTCTGATGTTTTCTATACAGCAATTTTAGGGAAATAATAGGACAAGGAGGATTTAAGTTTATTTTATAAAATATGCAGATGAAGTATTGCTGAAAATATCATTTAACCAAATTCGCCTCTTAGGGCAGATCATGGGGCAGACAGAGAAGAGGGCATGCTGGGTCTCTTTAGTTGCCCATCAGGGGTACTAAATTGACAATATAGGTTGACAGAAGGTTAAAGAATTATGATATTTCATAAAATGTCATCCAGTTCTAATGGATGAGCACATTTCTTCTTTGTTTTTTTATGCTGATTATGGTGTGATTTATAGACAAAATGGTTAATTTACTTTATTAAGATTTGTCTCTTCCCATATTTTCATTGGTTTGAACAAAAGTGAGAACATCTACAATAAACATGATAATGGCAATGGTGGACTCACCTCCAGCGGGCCCAGGTACTCACACAATACTGAGCAGCACAGAAGTAGGAGAAGACAACCCCAAATAGGGTCCTTTTTATTGATAGAGATCAGTTCCTAAAAATTATATTATTTGGTGGGCCCGAAGAGTCCCTGGTCCCACACTGGACACCACTCATCATATTAACACATTGGGGTTCATTTACTTACCCGGTCCTGTCACGATTCAGCGGCGCGTTCTCCAACGAGGATCCGGGTCTTAAGGTGATTCACTAAGGTTGTGCACCCAATGTCCACCAGGTGTCGCTGCTGCGCCTAGGTCCGCCGAGGTCTGCCGGAGTTCACCTGTTTCTTCTCGGGGTATGTAAGTGCTTGATTTTGCGACACACTTCGTTTTTTAAATTCCACGGTTTTTCCAAATCCGTCGGGAGCCCTTAGTAAATGAGCCCCATTATCATAATTTACAAATAGCAGCCTCATCTGCAATTTTGGCTATGGAGAGTTCCCTAGCACTGCTATGTTACCAGCTGTCTTTTTGTATTTCACACATACAAGAACTCTTTTCTTCTCTCCTTCTCCACTCACACTATATCATTTCTGTGTCAATTGACAATACCAGGAGATTCTGCTCTCTCCTTTATGATAAACTGATATGCAGACATGGAAACAGACATTTATCATAAGACAGTGTCATTTATCTACTTACAATGCTAGACGTGGTAGAGGAAAAACTGAGCAGTGAGTGAGAGTTACACGTGGAAGGAAACAGGGTGGCAAGGATTTAGCAAGTTTGACCTGTATCAGACTGAACTGGCTTCTCTGAGATGGGAGTGGGCGTGAATATGGGAAGCTGCAGATTGAGCTGTCTGCTGTGAGACGAGAGTGCTGCTGACCTGCAGTACATGCTAGAACTTGTGGCAGAGGCTTGTACGTGAGATAGGATGTTGACAGTCTTAGATGGATTTTAGTGACAGATAAGCAGGAGAACTATGCTGTGCACAGTCATTCATGCAAGCTGCCTGGCACAAAGGGTAGGACATTTTTCATGCATCCTTACTGATGATGCATCAATCTCTATCAATCTCTATAAATACAATAGGAAGAAAAGAAAAATAAATGAGCAAAGATGTACATAGCCTTTAAATGTATATATGCGGACAATTTGTCTGTCAACAGCTACGTTAAAACCAATAGATCACTGCAAATTGAGCTTAATAATTCCTTTATTTATATAGCATACACAGATTACGCAGTGCTGCAAAGATCTTGCCAAATCAGTCCCTGTCCCCAATGGGGCTCACAATCTAATCTACCTACCAGTATTTGTGTATTTGTATGTATGGGAGGAAAGGGGAGGACCCGGAAGAAACCCACGCAAACACGGAGAGAACATACAAACTCTTTGAAGTTTTCAACCCTGGGACATGAACCCAGGTCTCCAGCGCTGCAAGGCTGAAGTGCTAACCACTAAGACACCGTGCTGCCCTATTCAGGAATCCCTTCATCCCTTGCACCCTCCAGGGTTGCAATCTTTCAGAGTGGTAGGTCACTGTTCTGGCATGGGATATCTTCTTCAGAATATTTTGTTTTATTATGCAAATGTATGTTAATGGAGCATTTGGAAATAATCTGGCATGATAAATAATTCATTTAGAGTAGGTAAAAGTAAACTAGGTTAAACTGATAGAGGTTCTGTGATAAATAGGAAGGATTTTTTGAGTATAAATCAGAAAACATCCTGATAGGACTCCTAAGAGAGACCATAGGAGTCCTGAGGACCTGCCTACATCCAGTGATTGACAGTTTGCACACACTGAGGGAGAAGTTATCAATCATTGTATGGTAGAACGTAGGTTGTCACAGTCTCTGCTAGAAGCTCCATAAGGATTTACAAAATCCACAAGACAGGTTCTCATCTTGATTTTAATCATTGCTTCAAAACAGAAAGTTTCCACTAACTTATAGCAAACAAAGGTATTTGGAATTGGGAATAATTGATAAATAATCTACATAAATAAATGCAGAATATATCAATTTAATTATCATTGCTAATACATCAGGAATAATTTGCATTTGCAGATAAGTTTTTTTTTTTAATTCAGTTCCTCATTCTCTTATCTAATTGTTTGTGTTCTTTATGATTTGATAGATTGTAATTGGATTGGGAATTCACAATTCATGTTCCTTTGTATTGTTTATATTGCTATTAACACCTAAATATATTTTTATTTCTAGAAGATAAGGAATCATTTGCTTAATTTCAATTTGGAAATAATGTATCACTTCATTAACTCTCAATATCAATGAGTAAATCCCTTGAGTAGAAGATGTGTACAGTATATTAAAATATGATCTATTTTTTTAGTAAATACAGTTCCTATTAAAATCTTCAGCCTGTGCTGCATTAAAACGATGGAGAGAATTCTTTCAATCCATTAAAAATCTTATTAGATTGGTGTAAAGTAAATTTTCTAAAGAGGAGAAATAGGAAAGTTGTCTTGTTTTCAAAATGGCAAAATATATAAAAAAAATATATTTAATATCTTCTCATTTTAAATCTGACTGTCAAACCTAAAGCAGATTAGACTAGTTATTGATTTAACCTCATTAAAGGGATATTCACTGAATAGGTAATGAATGTTAGATTGATAAGCCAAGTGACACACAACCATGGCACTAATGTGACTCACCGATGGTGCACTGCTTTGATTTCACACACCAACCACAGTGAAGAGGATAGGACTCCGAGCATAATAGTGATACAAGGAGTGTCTTCTTTACTGCTAAGCAGCAGCACAAAACTGTAATCATGATTGTGTAAGCAGGGACTCCATGCATCAAGTCCTGTGCTCTTCACTGTGGTTGGCCCATGAAATCTAGCCGTGATTCATGAACTGTCCCCAGTTGTGTGCTTCTAGCCAGTGTCTGAATACTGGGACTTCCTACTAATTGTAGGTGAGTGGGGGGACACAGTTGACCTACCCAGCTGCAAGGCTTGACATGATAAAGCAGCAGACAAGTATGCATCCTGATTATTTGTTTTAAAACTATGAGGCACATTTATCATAACTAGTGCTTCTTATGGCAGCCTTGATCTCCATGGGCTTCTAATCCTCCCCTTGCCTTCATGGAAGTATGCTGTGATTTTATGTGATCAGATACATGCATCAGATACATGTGGTACAGTTTGCAAATCTTAGGAGGCAAAATGACCTTAGATGATGTCACTCTGGTCACATGTCATAACTTGCTGAAGGCTGAGAAGGCATGGAGAGGAGCTGCTGGATTCAGCCCGAGAAGGCCACTTCCCCTCGACTCACTTTAGATCTGGCTATACGCAAGGCAAGATTACAAAGTTTATTTTATGGGGATTTGAAGAAAAATTCTTAGCTAAAAGAACGGGGTCATTTAGTTAATAGGGCTCTATGAGACCTTGCCACTAGCTCTATGTGTGAAAAATGTGGTTACAGGTTCAATTTAATAAATTTGGCACAGTCGCTGGAACTCAAATCTATGTGAGCCCCACTTTCAGGCATAAATTAAGGTAAATCTGTCAGAAGGTGGAGGCCCTGCTCCTTTAGTTAAACATGCCCCCACCATATCAAAGTGGCATGCATCCCACAGAAGCAATAAAAATATCAAGTTTAGGAATCAACAGTACTATGCCTAAACCAGCAGAAATGGACCCAACAAACCAGTGGCATCATTCAGAAAATCACCTTTTGAATGTAAATTGGTTGAATAAAGTTCTGGAGGTGGAGAGTTTACAACTGTTGTCAAGCTCTCCCTGGCTCAGAATGTCCCTTTGCTATGATTTGTATCCCTGTGCCCCAGGACATAGACAACCAGCTCTCCTGGAGTATCCTAAATTATGTACATCACAGCAAAGGGTTCTCCTAAGGCAAGAAGAGCTAGACTTTGGCACCCAACTCTTCTAAAGAACTTGACTGCAGTGTCTAACTCTGCATGAACAAATACAACCAATTTACATTTCACTTCAAAGTTGATTTTGCAGATGAGGCCACCACAATAGACCATGAAAAACCTGTAACTTGGAGATATTAACCTCCTTGACAAACATACTGGAAGTGAGTTATTAGGTACATTTTTTGTTCCAGGTTCATTTTATGGCAGAAACTGGTGTCTAATATAGAATAAAGGTTCCATTAAGAATCAGGTTAAAATACACAATTAAACAGCTACCGTATATACTCGAGTATAAGCCGACCCGCCTATAAGCCGAGACCCCCAATTTTACCACCAAAAAACTAGGAAAACCTATTGACTCGAGTATAAGCCGAGGGTGGGAAATGCATTAATCACAGACCCCCCCCCCCAGTATATTGCAAGTCTGCCCCCAGTAGTATACAGCCAGCCAAGCCTGCCCCCAGTAGTATACAGCCAGCCCATTCTGCCCCCATTATATAAAGCCAGCCCGGCCTGCCCCCTTGAGTATACAGCCAGCCCAGCCTGCCCCCTTGAGTATACAGGCAGCCCAGCCTTCCCCCTTAAGTATACATCCAGCCCAGCGTCATACTATGCGCCTGCCGCCCGGGAAACATGGCGGTGCCCTGAGGAAGACAGAAGACGATAGAAGACAGAAGAGGACCCGCGCGGACATCGGGGGAGCAGCGCGGACATCGGGGCCACCAGAGGGTGAGTATACAATTTTTTTTTTTAAGTGCTGGGCAAGCTATTGACTCGTGTATAAGCCGAGTTGAGGATTTTCAGCACATTTTTAGTGCTGAAAAACTCGGCTTATACACGAGTATATACGGTACTTTAATCCTCAAAGAAACAGAGTTGTTTAACTTTTTTATCACTCTTTTAAGAGACTCAATTTTCCCATGTACATAGCTATATCAAGGACTTTTGATCTCTTGCATTTTTTTGTGTTCCAGGTCATATGCTGTAAAATGTATATATAGGTGGCCCCCAGGTTACGTGCAAGATCGGTTCTTTAGTTTTGTTCTTAAGTTGAATTTGTATGCAAGTTAGAACTGTATATTTTATAATTGTAGATCCAGACAATTTTTTTTTGCCCCAGTGACAATTGGATTTTTCAAAATGTTTTTGCTGTAATGGGACCAAGGATTATCAATAAAGCTTCATTACAGACGCCTTACAGCTGATTATTGCAGTCTGGGACTATAGTAACATCCAGAGAGCTTCACCAGAGGTCACAGGGGGCAGAGAGGTCCTTCTGTAACTAGGGGTTATCTGTAAGTCGGGAGTCCTTATTTTTTGTTAATTTGACTACAAAAATATTACAAATATACATTTTGGCTATTTACCATGTCACCTTGTTGACCTTGCTGTCTCTCCTAAAAGTAGTAAAAATTGATCGACACTGTTTCTTTTACCTACTCCTATTGTCTTCAAACCCTCTCGCTTTGCTACACTCTCTACACATTCAGAGGGGTCCTTTTTGAGCAATGAAGCAAAACTAATATTTGAAACCAAGCCAAGAAATAGAACTAAAATTTATTCTAAACTGAACCAGACTTTAAAGAGAATTTTTGTTATAGGCATAAGCACTTATAGTAAAATCACGAGTAAGGAGAAAATATGTGAATTTATAAAATATAGATAAGTATTTACTTCCTGTGAGAATTACAGAAATGTGTCTGAGATTTATAAATACTGTACATAGAGTTCAACATTTTGCCCTTGGTGGCAGGCATCTAAATGAAAAGGTCATTGAGGATCGACAGGTGAATTAATTATTTTTCCTTTTAATTATTTCATGTACATAAATGGCATAAGGAGTAAATGTGATCAATTTTTTATTTTTTGGTTAGCTATTTCATCTTTTTATCCTGTGTAAATCCTGGTAATACATTATGTAAACATACAGCATGAAAAGGGTTTTATCACTCTCCTTCTGATTGGCTGCAAGACGATGTAGATCAACATGGAAACTAATTATCCATCCCCAGAGTTGTTAATTAGAGACATAGGACTGATGAGAAGCACTTAGCTCTAATGTGTTGATGTGTACATAGGAGGATGATGATATTTAGATTACTTAGTTTGCTTAGGTTTATATCAAACAGGATATGCAAATTAGAGTTAAATCATTGAACATACAGAAATACCAGAGCATGTTATATGGTATATAAGATATGTCACATTACACAAGGCAGTTGTAGTGAACAAATGGGGTTTAAAGGGTTTGACCAAGATTGATTGCTACCTCCTTTCCGCATTATCTACCAATCACAAGAACAGAGGATCCGGTTCTCACTAATTTAACGGAGCAACTGGTCAAGTATGTGTCCTGCTGCTTTTTCCAACTCTATGGGAGCATCTGGAATTGATGAGTCCTCAGTTATCTATAGCACTCCCATCTATGAGAGTGCCGGAGATAGACAATAACTGTACACATACATTGAGGTAAGATATATAACAATGCCAGATAGTGTTACAATAAAACTACTTTGCATAGATATCACAACATTATACCATAGAGAAGGCAAAATATGAAAGAGTTCAATAATACTCTAAAGAGTCCGTGTTGCAGGTTGGGATGTTTGGGAAGACTGGCTGACAACCAATATGGCTACCTAAACAGCTACTATAGGAGTTGTCACCCAGCTCTCCCAAACTCCTTGTAATGGCAGGATATAAACAAGGACAGTGACCCCCCAATCTTTCCCTGCCTGCTTATTGGGTTTCCCTTATACAGGGAGGCCAATAACTGGTTGACGTCCCCTCCCTGGGTAAAGTGTGAACTTGTAACAAGACAGACAGACTAAACACAATAAGGCAGGGTAGACTATCTGGGTCGGCAAAAGCAGGAATTAACAATGTCCAAATCACAATCCAATAAGAGTAGTCCAAAATACAAGCAAGTGATCAGAAACCAAGAGATAGACAAAAGAGAAAGAGCTAGTGTGAACACGACTTGACAGCTGCTTGACCAGTGAAGGCTTAGCTCGACACTTATAGGGAGAGTAGGCCCTGCCACAGGTGGAAAGAGTAAGCAATTACAAGTCCATAGGCTTAACTCTTGGAAGACAGAAGCAGAGTGCAGAGCGGTATGGCAGGAATTAGGTCAGTCAGCCACTAGAGCCCAGTTCAGACTGCCGGATGAGAAGAAACACAACTTCTCATAAACCTTCCAGCATGGACAGAGGAGGGCGTTGACACAGACGTTACCCTCCATACTGGAAAATCTATCTTGTAGTGATTGTCCTCTTAGAAGTATTGACATGAAAAACGTGTGATGGTGCCACTGTATAACCGAAGATCTAGAGTATGTTCTGTATAGCAAGCTCTGGTAACAAAGAGAGTAAAATTTAGAGAAGGTTATAAAATGACACTATCCTTTTTATCCATTTTTCTAGGATATTTGTAAAAAATTGCCATATTTTTCAGACTATAAGGCGCACCGGACTATAAGGCACACCATCTATAAATGCCTGCTAAAACATCTATGTTCATATATAAGGGCACCTGATTATAAGGATGAATGAGCAGCAGGTGGCAGACCTGTGCACAGCTCAAGACAGCTGTTGTCTGTAAGTACGGTTCATATATAAGGCGCAGTGGACTATAAGGCGCACCTTTGATTCCTGAGAAAATCAAAGGATTTTTTTGTGCGCCTTACAGTCCGAAAAATACGGTATATGAAAATCAAACAAATGAAATTAGTTGGGATGTATGAGCTCAGAACTGGTGAACATGGAAAATAAATAGATGCATAAACCTTTTAGCAGTTAGGGATTTCCTTCAAAGTATTCTATGATGTGGTTTACATAATTTACATAATTTTATCACTAAAAGTTTTCTAGTGTCCTAAGTAAGTAAAATAACATTTTTGTTATATTAAGACTGCAGCATCTAGTAGGCGCTGGGATTGACTGGGATTGCTTTTTAAATTCTGACCCCCCTGGCCAATCACAGCCATGGCTAGTAGGTAGGAGTTGCCGGATTGGCAGCACAATCCTGCAATATGTACGGGTCGCTTGGGACACCCCCAAACCCTGGATCCGAACCTAAAGTCTGGGTCTGCTCATCTCTAGTTGGCACAATAAGAAACAAGAAACTGATGTAGAAGTTCATAAATCGATCATAGAGCAAGCAAATTATTTTCACAATATAAATCTACGGCCACATGTATATTTTGTTACAGCATAACCTTGCACTTTCATTGTTATCACTCACCTATCTCCAGCAATCCTATAAAATAAAAAGTATGCAGTCTTCCATTCATTTCATATAAAAGACACGGTTCTCAGTAGTTGGCCCCTGCCTATTAATCACCAAATTCTGCACAAATAATTATTATGTAATCCAAACCAGGGACTGCGCAAAAAAAATAAAAAAAATAAATAATAATGTCAAATGGCTACCAGTATCAGAAAGTTATTGTTCTCAAACCAGGGATAAACAAAACCAAATTATTTTATTCTAAAAAAAAGTTTTTTTTCTTGTCTTTAACATGAAAAAATTATACATATTGGGTATTTTAATAATTGTACTATAGGGAAAGAAAGCCATTTCTAAAAGCCGCACAGAATATATGAAGCAGAAAACAGTATGAATATTTTTTTACATACTCTTTAATTAAAAAAAGGAATACATGTAAAAAAAAGCCATATTTAGCATAAAATGGACTCAACAAAAACTGCTTAAAAATAAACCCTTACATAATAACTTTACAGACAAAAAAGTTATGACTCTTGGAAAAAATGTCCTCCCCGTTCCTGCTTCTATGACTGTTGAGAACCGCTTCTGTGAATTGATTGGCTGGGGTAGTCACGTGACCAGAGACAACACTAGAATAAACTAGGAGAATATATGCCAAAGGGGGAACAGGATCAAATATGTTCTTTACATTACCTATCAGCATAATAGGTCATAACTTGATGATTGTGGGAGTCCAACAAATGGAACCCCCTTTGATTGTGAGATGCTGGTGCTCCATTTATGGAAGGGAGACAGAGCCTCATTCTCAGGATCTATATTAGTCTCTACAGTTGGACCTCCCCAGAATTAACAAGTTATGAACTATCATGTAGCCCCTTTAATAAGGCATGTTGACTTTATGAACGACGACTTTAAGTCGTTATTTGCCATGAAATACACATCTCTACAGTTTAACAGATTTAGATTGTCTCAAAACATACATCACATAAAGAAAATGTTAAAATTACGTCTACCACCAGGATGAAGCATTGTAAACAAAGCACACTGACATGGTGTGTGCCCCTTCTGGCAGGATCTGTTCTTCTTTTAGCTTCTTATTTCTATTTTTTTTTTAAAAAAAAAAAGCTTTTACCATTCTGCAAAGGAGCCTGAGGGGCTCTAGGCTCCATAGGTGTTACTGGAGCCCCTTAGGTTCATTTGCATCATTTTTAAACCCTTTTTTTCTTAAATACAAGGGCATAAGAAGCTAAAAGAAGAGGAGATCCTGCCAGAGGGGGCACACACCAGTATGTCAGTGTGCTTGGTTTACAATCCTTCATCCTGGTGATAGATGCCCTTTAAATGTAAAAAGTAAAACATTAACAAAAATGTCCACTTCTTTTAATCTAAATATTCTCAACCATAATGTAATTCATACTTCATTCACCTAGATATGCAAACACAGAACATTTCTATTTCCTCTTTTGCTGCTGACATATTTTAGCTGAATGTACATGACAGCCCTTGCATCGTAACATTCAGGATGGTAACATCTATTTTATGATAAAACCTAAGTTCATACATATTTATAGTCAAAGACTTCTACTTTTCTCACCTAAGTTTTTTTTATCTTTTGCTATTTCTGACTGTAATAAATGAAAGGGCCAAGTAAGGGGCCAGGGGACTTTTATAAAAACTTAAATGCAAGACCCCAGTGGTTAGTCTACAAAAAGTAACGCTTTAGAATTTTTTTTCCATTTGACATTTTGACATTTTAAAGCAGTTTATAGGAAACAAAATATCTAAAAAAAAACGTAAATCTAGATTAAATCTAAAAGGGTGGTGGTCAATGCCCTAAATGTTACAAAAATGGTGCAAAAATGACTTTAGTTGTACATATTATTAAAGGCATCAATGTTTTGTTAACCAATAAAAAGTGTCTAGTCTTTAGGCCCTTGTAGGCCTTCATAAAACTCCATTGCACTGAATTATTGACACTAATTCAAAAAAGTTATAGCCCTGTGGCATGTAGGGTCCATTTGGCTCAACTTTTTTTTACATGTTAAAGACTCCTGTGTGCTCTAAAGGGGTTTTTCCATGAGAAATATGTAGGACATATGCAATACAAAGACTAGCCCCCTATATCAAGAACAAGCCAGGATATTTACAGTGCTCCCATAGGCTTTAATATAGAGTGGCCACATGACAATAGGGACAGTGAATCTCATTTCTTGAGATAGGCGTGTGTCGTAGAGGTGGGACCCATATCTCTCAAGTATTTTTTGATACATACAGTTTGTGAGAAAACCCCCTGAATTTATCCCAGGACTGCCAGACAGAAGATGCAGTCGTTAACATGATTGACAGTATATTACAAGATGGGGCTAAAATAATTGTTAATGAACAGTAAATTATTGGGGGGGGCTGGAATGATGGCTCATGGACAGTATATTATTGCTAATTTATTAAACAAGAAAAACTGAAATATCACATGGTCAGGGTCATGTGCGACACATACCATTTTTGCACCATGAAGCTTTCAGGGGAACTCTATGGGTATTAGTCTTAACCAGTAGTTAAGACTTTGACTAAAGTTTACGCCATCATTTTTCCCATAAACTGTGGGGTAGGATCAAGCTAGACCCCTAGAAATAGAAGTATCTCATATCAAGAGTGGATCCAATTGTTGTGGAGGTTTAATAAAGCTTCAAGCAGTTTCTCAGGTTCTTCTTGTTCCACCATCTCCATCAATGGGGAGGATGCATACCCAATAGTTGATGTCCAGCAGTGGGATTTCTCCAATGAAAACTACATAGAAAAATTTTCCAAATTTTCTGATGAACTTGTTTATCTTGTTTTGTTTAACGTAATGGACTTCGTAGTAGCTCTTGACATTCAATATGTCCACATTGCATGCGCTGTGTAAGTGATGCTGATACACACAGCATGTACAATGAGGACAACGTGAAGTCATGTTCGGTTTCCATAGAGACAGTTTCAAATGATTTTTTTACATTTTATCTGGTAAAACATATTTGCATTTTAAGCAAAACTGTAGTCTATACCATTCCATATTTGGTTGCAAGCTGCATCCACCTTTACCACCTATTTCAGGTATTGGCCTGCAGGTTTTCCTTAAAGATGGCCAGAACTGTTGGTAGAATGCCCCTTTGGATGAGTATTATTGCTCCTGAAAATAGAAAAAATAGGGCAGCAATCCACAGCAATTCCTCCTAGGGGTTGGTGCTCGCAGCTGAAAGTTCTGGTGTTCAAAACTTCAAATAAGGCATAGTGGAAGGAGAGAGCCACAGCACCGAAGAATAAAATTCGAAGAAGTCTTTATTGGTACATCATCCAGGCATAAAAAGGAACGTTTCGATTCCAATTTAAATCTTTCTCTTTCCTTCCACTATTATTACTCCTGGCCATCCATAAAAACATCCACTCAGCTCGGTTTGGCATTCAGTTAAGAGAAGGGAATTCTAGTGAAACATACCCAGGATCGGCTCCAGGTTTCAGTAGGCCCCTTTGTAGTGAACTCACATGGCAGCATTAAAAATTCTGAAACTTCTCCTGTTCCCTAAAATATTCCCTAGTTTATCATCCCAAACAGGCCCCTTAAGGTTATTTTACATAAAGCCCCCCTCACCCTACTATGGATTCATTAAATATAGCCCCTCCCTCCCATGTATTCATTATGTACAGCCTTATGTGGGGCCCCACACCACAGCAACTCTGGGCCCTGGCACTTGCCCAGGTATGCCCAGTGCTGGCGCTGGCCCTTAACGTACCTTTGATATTAGCTTATCATCTCTCAGAACAAAAGGATCACCCATATTGAAATACAGGAAAAGTAAGGTCCCTTGTACATTAGATGGTTGGAGTCAGAGGAATCATGTAAATATGGCCTTTTGCGTGACAGTCTAATGCTGTTTTTAACATCCACCCCTTATAATTTGCAAATGATATCTAGTCTGCCAATTCCATAAATTTGGAAAATTTGTAATCCTTTTTACTAAATATGAAAACAATTACAATAGCAACAAACTGACATTTAATGAATCTAAACAATTTGTTGGGTTACTTGAGCGAAGCAATTATAAGTGTGGATCCACAGGTGACTCACAACACATGATAAAAGACTAAATACAATGAACAGTCCTAAAATATGCAATGAAAATAAGTTGTTTACAAGTTAATGAGACAGCAAACAATTATGAGGAGAAGATCGGAAGTTTGGCTAATTGAAACTGATTGCTTCCAATTTAAAAATAGAAGCTAAAAACTTTCGCACAATTAACCGGAAAATAAAAATGTTGTCGAACAACTTAATCTAAATATCACTGTCAGTCTCATTATCTAATTGGTGAGGAAACTGTGGAGTGGCTCTTCCAATCCCTAGAATGAAGATACCCAAGCAGTGAAATAGTTAAGTAGTTAAAATGTAAACAAGATTCTTTTAATAGGGTTGTCTACTTTCAGCAAATAATTGATAATGTTAGTAAATGAAAAGTTTTGCAACTTTCCAATCTACTTTCTGTATCAATTCCTCACAGTATTCTAGATCTCTGCTTGCTCTTACTCTAAAGGAAGTTTCATTGCTTACTTCCTATGGATAAAAACCTGTCCATGGTCATGTTATGGTTCAACTCATTATATATCTGGTCATGTGATGTCACAAAGGTGCACAACTCATATACCTGGTCATGTGATGTCACAAAGGTGCACGGCTCATTATAGCCCTGGCCATGTGATGTCACAACAATGCACAACTCATTATTGCCCTGGCCATGTGATGTTACACAGGTACACGACTTGTTATATTCCTGGTCATGTGATGTCACACAGGTGCACAGCTCATTATAGCCATTGCCATGTGATGTCACACAGGTGCATGGCTCCTTATAACACACAGCTCTGATTACTCTATGTGATAACAATGAGCCATGTACCTGTGTGACATCACATGGCAATGGACAGGTATTTCTCTACAGGAAGAAAACATTGATAGAAAGTAAGTAAATTTATTGGAAAATTGTATATTTTTTAATTACACAAACCATATCAATCATTTTCTGAAAGTCAAAAAAAAGTATAATTTAAGAAGTTTTAAAAAGTTTCAAGCATAACAGCTAAAACAGTCACAGTAATGTTTCCAAAATCAAGACAAAATCAAAGTCAAGACTACATTAAAACTAAAGAAACTTTTTTTTTTAATTCAAGACCTGAAATTAAATTTAAATAGTATTACTTGATTTCCGCAATACAGAATTTTGATAAAATTGTTGGTAAAAATGGTTTTAGGAGAATATGGTCTGGAGAATATTGGCCACATGTGATCACCTAATTGTACATGTTTTTTTAGGAAGAGTTATCATATGTTTGTATGTGTGGAATGGCCATCAAATGATTTGCCTTTCCAAGAACTTTTCCTCTTCTGTAGGCTTAGTCTGTAATTCTAAGTCTCAGTGTCCAGGAGATACTGGGGGTCATTTACTAAGGGCTCGAGTCGCTCTTTTTCTCCGGGTTTCCCGAAAATTACCGGTTTGCACCGAATTGCCCCAGGTTTTTGGCACACGCGATCGGATTGTGGCGCATCGGCGCCGGCATGCATGCGACGGAAATGGGGGAGTGGCCGTCGGAAAACCCGATGGATTCGGAAAAAAACGCGGTATTTTAAAAAAAGTGACACACACTTACATGCACCCAGGATAGGATGGTGAACTCCAGCAAACTCTGGCGGACCTCGGCGCATCAGCGACACCTGGTGGACATGGGGCGCACTACCTTATTGAATTGCCGGAAGACCCAAATCCTCGTCGGAGAACGCGCCGCTGGATCGCGACAGGACCGGGTAAGTAAATGTGCCCCAATAGATAGTTCCCTGCATGTAACCTAAGCTGAAAAGCTCTATCCATATGTCATCTTCGCCTCAATAAAATTTCCTAGACAACCCCTTTAATACATTTTCAAGACCCTGCTTTATATTTTTCATACTAGAATTTTATATTGCATTTATAGATTTGTGTAGTATAATTGCTTCCAACTAGAGATGAGCGAGTATACTCGTCCGAGCTTGATGCTCGTTCGAGTATTAAGGTACTCGAGACGGCTCGTTGCTCGGACGAGTATTTCCCCTGCTCGAGATCGAGCATTTAATTAAAAAAACACAGTGAAGAACAATGAAGAATAGAATAAAAACAGTGAACACAGTGAACACAGGATCATTTAAGTGAAAAACACAGTGAAGAACACAGTGAAGAATAGATTACAGATGTTCGGCACATCTGCTTACTTGTCGTAAGATACGCGCGGAACGGTGCGAACAAAATAGTATGTGAAGAACAATATATATGTGTGAAGAACACATTGAAGAACACGGTGAGCAGGACGGAGACACCAGGGAGCAGCACAGAGACACCGGGGAGCAGCACGGAGACATGGGGCAGCGGCAGCACGGAGACATGGGGCAGCGGCAGCACGGAGACATGGGGCAGCGGCAGCACGGAGACATCAGGGAGCGGCACGGAGACATCGGGGCACGGAGACATCGGGGCACGGAGACATCGGGCAGCGGCACGGAGCAGCACGGAGACATCGGGGCACGGAGACATCGGGGCACGGAGACATCGGGGAGCGGCACGGAGACATCAGGGAGCGGCACGGAGACATCAGGGAGCGGCACGGAGACATCGGGGCACGGAGACATCGGGGAGCGGCACGGAGCGGCACAGAGACATCGGGGCACGGAGACATCAGGGCACGGAGACATCGGGGAGACTTCAGTGGAAGAAGAGCAGCGGATCCCGGGACAGCGTATCTCCCGACAAGTAAGCAGATGTGCCGAACATCTGCAATCTATTCTTCACTGTGTTTTTCACTTAAATGATCCTGTGTTCACTGTTTTTATTCTATTCTTCACTGTTCTTCACATCTGTTAACTTGTCGGGAGATAATATACGCGCGGAACAGTGAAGAATAGATTGCAGATGTTTGCATACATCTGCTAACTTATCAGAAGACATTCTTTTTCAATTAATTAACACATTTTATTCCCGAACCATGGTCCCTTTGAAAAATGCTCGAGTCTCCCATTGACTTCAATGGGGCTCGTTATTCGAGACGAGCACTCGAGCATCTGGAAAAGTTCGTCTCGAATAACGAGCACTCGAGCATTTTAGTGCTCGCTCATCTCTACTTCCAACTTAAATCTATGACACATTATGAATATTCTCCCTTTGGTTTCCAGCAGTTCCATTGATTTCATCCCTGATCTTCCTAACAGCTCAATATAATTACATTTCAGCAGACTTTTACCATGATATTTATTAGTGACATTGATGCCATCTTACAAGGCGCACTGTCTGGTTAGATGAAGACAAAATATATGAAAGCATTAAATGAGATGAAAGTCTTGGAGAACTCTTTCACCTTCATATACATTATCTTCTAATGAGAACAATCATAAAGATGATCAATCAAACTTTTTGTTAACTTGCAAATGTTTTTCTTTCATTTCTTACAAATATTTCCTGATTTTCTTTTTATTGAGTCTGTGAAAGAGCTTTCCATATTCTTGTTTTTGACCTTTGATATACAAAAAAACTACTTCATTTCTTATTTTTGAAATACAATGACAGGTACCTGGTAAGATCCAACAGACCGCCATATAAAAGTGGAGTCCATAGGGCTCAACCAGTCTTTCACTACTGCACACAATTCCAAATTTCTCACTTGGTATAAATTATACCCACCATCCATAGATATCATTTTAGGGGTATTAACCCTTTAACGCCGCAGCTCTTTTTCTTTTTGCGCTTTCATTTTTCACTCCCCACCTTCAAAAATCTATAACTTTATTATTTTTCCATGTACATAGCTGGGTTATGGCTTATTTTCTTATTAAAACCTCCTGTACAAAATTTTTTGGGGGGATTTTGCCATCTTCTGGCACTAATACATTTTTAATACTTTGTGTACAGAGCTTTGGGATCTTTGTTTTTTTGCCGCTTTTGATGATGTTTACAATGTTATCATTTTTATGACTGTACAACCTTTTGATCACCTTTTTATAGAATTTTTTTTTTTTAATGGTAAAAAGTGCCATTTTCGACATTGGGCGCGATTTTCCGTTACGGGGTTAGATTGGGCATTTTCAGATGTGGCGATACCTAATGTGTTTGTGATTTTTACTGTTTATTTATATTTATATCAGTTCTAGGGAAAGGGGGGTGATTTGAGTTTTTAGGTTTTTTATTATAATTTTTGAAACTTTTTTTTTTAATTTTTGTTTTTACTATTTTTCAGACCCCCTATGGTACTTTAACCCTAGGTTGTCTGTACGATCCTACAGTATGGCAGTATATGGGGATTTTACTCCTCATTCACTACAATGTGCTGATAGCACATTGTAATGAATGGGTTAACCCGAAGAAGCCTCGGGTCTTCGGAAGACCCAAGGCTTCCATGGCGATGACGTCACGGGGAGTGACGATCCTCAGAAAGATGGGGGCGCCCATTCGCCACCCATCTTTTTGAAGCCGCCGGCAGCTTCGCAATTTGCAGCAAAGACTTACCGGCTATGGAACCCGTGAGCCCTCTCCATGCACCCGCACACGGCATGTGACGGGTTGTGTTCTATTCATTAAGTAGAATCCATTGAGACTGATACTCAACCTTTTGTAGTTTCTTTCTTAAAGTGACTCACATACAAGTATATGCATGGTGGAGGGAGGACAGCAACAACTCCTCATATGTGTAGCAATGACCGTGCTTCTTCCAGCTCCAAATTACTACTAGCTGTGAAACGGCAGTCGCTCCTACACATGGGAGGTGTTGTTGCTGTCCTCCCTCCACCATGTATATGCATGTATGTGAGTATGTTTAAATAAACGCAACATAAGCTCTATCCATAAATCTCTATCCATATATCATCTTCCCTCAACATCTTCCCAATCAACTACAGGAAGTCCCCGGGTTACGTACAAGATAGGGTCCGGAGATTTGTTCTTAAGTTGAATTTGTATGTAAGTCGAAACTGTATATTTTATAATTGTAGATCCAGACAAAAAACATTTTGGCCCCAGTGACAATTGGAGTTTAAACATTTTTTTACTGTAATGGGACCAAGCATTATCAATAAAGCTTAATTACAGACGCCTTACAGCTGATTATTGCAGTCTGGGGCTATAGTAACATCCAGAGAGCTTCACCAGAGATCAGAGGGGTCTGTCTGTAACTATGAGTTGTCTTTAAGTTGGGTGTCCTTAAGTAGGGGACCGCCTGTACTAGTAGTTTGGAGGCAGAAAAAGCACAGAGCCGCAATAGAGCCCCAAAGCCAAAACTACCACTTTTTTTGCAAAAAATCTATAAAAAGTAATCAAAAGGCCATACATTCCTCAAAATGGTAGCTTGAAAACATCATCAAAAGTTGCAAAAAATTACACCACACACAGACCTGTACACTGAAGTATGAAAAAGTTATTAGTGCCAGTAGATGGCAAAATTATTTTTTTTTGTACAGGAGGTGTGTCACAGGGAAGCAACACATGCAGAATACTGGGCGCACAATCTTAGTGAATTGCAGCACAGTGCATTATCGTTGGGGAATGCACTTTCGTGAACTCCGCTGGACCGGGTAAGTAAATGTGCCCCTATGACTTTAAGATTCCAATTGGACCTGAAGGCTGCCATAGTACTGATTAGTGCCCCCAAAGACGGCATGGGGAGGATTGTGGGGGACAGAAGGAAATTTAAATGCTGGGGTCGCTCTGACTGCAGCATTTAACAGGTTAAATACCAGCGATCGGAGCTCGCTCTGACTGTTAGTTACAGCTGATTCCCAATGTATACAGATGCCGGCCCAGCTCCGATTTGAGCTGAGCCGGTATCAACTGAGCGTTAAGTGCTAGAGCTCAGAGACAGATATATCTGCCTCTGAACCGCATGTGCTTTCAAGTGTACCACAATGGTGGCTGAGACCCTCCTTCATTTTTTACATTTGCCTAGTATAATTGCTTCCAACTTGAAGCTTTGACACATTATAAATATTCTCTATCTTTGGTTCCGAGCAATTCCATTGATTTTATTGCTGATCTCCTGAACAACCAATATATTTAAATTTCAGCAGACTTTTACCATGGTATTTGTGATAAGTGACATTGATGCCATCTTATAAAGCGTCTGGTTACTAGTAGTTTGGAGCCTGAAGAAGCACAGAGCTGCGAAACGGCCAACACTCCTACTCCTCCCTCCACCATGTATATTCTTGTATGTGAGTGTGTATAAATAAACATCATTTTAAGGAAGAATCTATAAAGGAGTAAGTGTCATACTCTACTATTACAAGTCTTCAAAGTAAAAGACTGTAAACCAACCATAACTTTCTGACTGGCAACAGTACAGTATCTAATATGGGAAATGTGACTATTATCTGACTAGATCTTGGTGAGAGTTACTTATTGCTAGCAGCCATGTAGAATTTTTCCCCTTCCTATGAATCAATACTATAGTACAGTGATGGCAAAACTTTTACACACCGAGTGCCCAAACTACAACCACCAATACAGTAGAAAGAAGGAGAACAAGTTTGGATTATCATTGTAGCTTCCTTCTAGGGTCCTGGGCTGCCTGGGACTGCAGAGGTCTTGAGTCCTGTCTGGCAAACCCTGCCCTGGGGTGATGGCAGGGGGGGCCCATACAGAGGGTTCTGAGTGCCACCTCTGGCACCCGTGCCATAGGTTCGCCACCACTGCTATAGTATTTATAGGTTTGACTTTATGGAACAATGTCCATATGTATAAATATTATGTATAGTGCATTCAATCTCCTCGAATCACGCATCTCTTCTATCTGCATTGCATCAATTATTGGAGGATTGAAGAAAAATTATTCAATTTCAAGTCATTTCTATGTGTCTTTTATTGTATTACTGTCAGTAGAACAGATTTTTTGAGTATTTCCTGATGTTCATTTTTTTTTCTAATTTAAGTCAATTCTCCAGTTTACTGTCTTGGTGACCTTTAAACAGCAAAACACAAACCAAACTGCTGCTATTCTATGTGACAATACCATTGTGAACTTTTCATTTTACTATTGGTCAACATTTAATAATTGTGTGTATGTTGGTGGCAGTTTGGCAATGGGGGGCTGCTGGCTCTGTCGGCAGCCATGACCTTTTCATAGTAACTTGTCTTCCTTGAACAGTAACTATAGTCACATGCACGGAAGGTTCGCTATTATCAATGTGTCAATTTTCAGAATAAACAAGAAGCTCCAGTGAAAATAATGGCTGCTTTATAGCAGGTAATTCTTCTGTATCTAGAAATTAGCATAACGAGAAGGGGGTTTATGATTGTTATATAGGCCTAAAAATAAACCCTAAAATGCCTGCGAATAATAAGGTGTAAAAACATCACATAGATGGTCAAATTCTTAATTTAAAGGGGTTGTCTGTATGTTGAAAAACATTACTACTTTCTTCCAAAAACAGCACCAGCCCTGACCACAGTTTGTATCGATATTGCAACTCATCTGTATAGAAATGAAAGGAGCTAAGTTACAAGACCGCCACAAACCATGATGTGTTGTGCTACTTTTGGAAGAAAGCAGCAATATTTTTCAACCTCTAGACAACCCTATTAAAAGATCACTTAAAGGGTAACTTAAATATAGGGGATAAGTGTCTAATTGCAAGGGTTCTGATAATAATACCTTTATTTATATAGAGCCTACAGATTATGCAGCGCTGCAGAAAGCATGACAAATTGATCCCTGTCCCCGTGGGGCTAACAGGTCAACAGTATGTCTTGGAGTGTGCAAAAACACCGAGAAAACAGATGCAGATGTTGACCTGGGTGGGACTTGAACCCAGGACTCCGGCTCTGCAAGGCAGAAGTGCAGTAATGCCGGGACCTCCTGTTTTGGCGAGTCCCCTCAATGCTTGAAGACTTACAGAATTGGCTCATCTAAGCTACAAGCAATCAATGGACTACAGACATGGCTTACTGCACAAGACAATACAAAGGGAGAGCTGAATGGTACTTGCCGCCCCTTCTTCTGTTGATTGTAGTGCTCCTGTAGCATAATCCCCTGCAATAAGACATTTTACCCCCCTTTGCTGAATCCAGAATCCTAATTTTATGGGAAACCAAGTATTTTCTATACCAGACATGTGAGGAGAGTCCTCTTTGACTTTCATAGAGTCCCTTCAGACATTTTTCCCTATATAGTCTAACATAGGTTACAATGAAAGTATGACACAGAGGCTTTTGTGTATGCTGTGTACAAACCTATTTTAGTTGTTTCTCTACTTATTGGTTGGCTGCCATATTGGCTTATTTTATTCCTCTGATAAAGTTTACATTTATTTTTATGTTTTTAACTTACTGGAGACATAGGCAGACCTTGTAGAACTCCTGTACTCATGTTAGTATTTCTTCTATAATGCATTTTCATCCCAGATTAATCTGCCCTGATTAATGTTGAGTGGATCCAAACCGCAAAGTTCGTATTCGTACTGAGTTACCTGAACCTGAACTGACTCCTGTTTCAGCTCAACACTCCCTCAACTCCACATCATTAATGCCTGAGAACAGTGCTGGCACCAATCGTGGGCATTAACTCTTTCAATGCAGCTGGCAAAGTTGCCAGCGGCATTTAAATCTCAATGGCACTAACCTGCTATTTTGGAGAGGATTGTCGTTTTCTCAATGATGTCATGTTATTGCGGCCACAGAAATTTAAATACTGCTTGCGACTTTGCAAGCGGCATTTAAACAGTCAATGCCAGGTGCCTATGCCGAACCCACACCTGAATAGGTCTTTACAATTCAGGTTTGGCTTTTCCATACTCCTGGTCAAATGTTTCTCCCTTTCAGCTCTTGCAAGCAGGAGGCGGACCAGATTAATGTAAATCTGTATCTCTAAGAATACATTGGAGATTTGTTACAAAGTAGACATTGTTGCCAGACTAAAACCAAAAACATATTTAGAATATGGTTGGTGAATAAGAATTATCTGAATATTTAGTATTTTATCCTATTTGCTCAGCTTTAATGAAAATAAAAAATTTTTGGTCTGGAAACAAATCATTGGCTTAGGAATTATTAATTCAAGAGGTTAGATTACTGTCATCCAAACAAGTGCAATGTATTTACAATATGGTTTCTTTCCTTATCAGTCTGTTTCATGTCACCATTTTCTCATAGAGAGTTGTCTTCTCCATGCTGAGGACTTTTCTATCTCTAACAGATGATCCATGGAGTAGCAGCCTATTACCAACACAACCTCTTTACATTTAGACCTGTTATTGCAATGGTGTGTTCACAGCAAACAATCAGGGGCCTCCTGTTAACAAACTTCTGACAGCAACCAGTAGAGAATCAACAGTTAGGTTAAGGCCACATTTTGCCTAAAATAATGAAAACTGGATTTTCAGCTCCCATGAATTTTACTTTTTGTGTAAGAAAAAAGTGTGAACCTATTTCTTATATGAATCTATTTGTAAGCTTAGACCTCTTGATGCATTTGTTGGGTGGTTAGGCTCTGCCGTCGGGTAAGTAAAAACCTGAAGACTTTTAGATAAAGCACAGACAGGGGGCATGAACACACTGACCTGCTCTGCTGGTGGCCGTGCTCCTTCACGGCGTGGAGGTGGCGTATTCGCAAGGATAATAACAATTCCTTGCAGTGGGAAGAAATTGTGGATATTTTAGTGGTTCTACGGCAGACACAGGCGTCGGAGTACTGATAAATTTCCCCCATGATGTGATTTTATCCAGATTTAGAGACATCCATTGTGAACACCCGTTACTTGGGGTTTTGAAGTATAAAATATGATATATATTTCATCAAATGAACATATAAAATGTATTCCTATAATGTATTTAATCTTTCCAGTATTTCATATATGGAATCAGAATTTTTTTTTAAAACATGTCAAGAACAAGCAAAATGAGAAAACATCAGATACACGTAGTACTTGTAATTTTGTTTCTAATTACTTACAGTTGACAGTATCTTGAATGAAGAAAGGACCGCTACATGACATATACAGAATTCAGGAACTCAGGCCAATACGTAGGAATTCTTCGATAGACGGTCATTAAATATTGATGGAATAACTCGACGCATCATGAAAACATGCCCCCACATTCACCTGGAGAGATAAAAAAGAACAGAACCCTTAACGATAGAAATCAGCACAACCTTCGTATAACCATTTTGTCTGAAAAAGTCACCAGATACATCAAATTATTATATATTAAAAGGAGAGAGCATGGCAAGTTAGGATAGGGAAATTGGGGAAACTTTGGGAAACATTGGGAATTGGGTCAAGGCTTTCACACTCTGCCATAAGCTCCCTCTTATGTAAGTCTCTAGAGACTAACTACAACATATTGATAAGGGGGTATATGGTGCCAGCAAGGCTACACTTGATTTTCCCAATCCGTGCCACTCATGTTGGTGTTGTGGAGCCTCTGGGGGAGCTATCCTAATTTGCAACCATATTTGTCAATTTATAGATTTGCATGAATCTGGCGATTTTAAGACACTGAATTGAATCCGAATACTGTATTTCTTTATTCTCTTCAGAAAAATTGAATTTATTTTAATGGATATTTGATAGTTTCCTTTGCTGTCTGTATGCACCAATTCTCTCAGGCTTCCGCTATTATCAGTTTGTTTAAAAAGGTAGAATGTAGAAATCAACAAAACAAGATAGAACGTCCTAATAAATAAAAAACAAAACCTGTGTTTTAGAGGACTAGATGGGGTTATATACAAATTTTCAGGACAATTACAGGCAGTCCCCGGGTTACGTACAAGATACGGTCTGGAGGTTTGTTCTTAAGTTGAATTTGTATGTAAGTCGAAACTGTATATTTTATAATTGTAGATCCAGTAAAAAAAATTTTTGGCCCCAGTGACAATTGGAGTTTAAAAATTTTTTTCTGTAATGGGACCAAGGATTATCAATAAAGTTTCATTACAGACACCTTACAGCTGATTACTGCAATCTGGGACTATAGTAAAGCATTCAGAAATCTTCACCAGAGGTCAGAAGGGTCTGTCTGTAACTATGGGTTGTTTGTAAGTCGGGTGTCCTTAAGTAGGGGACCGCCTGTAATTGGGGACCAAATAGATTCAGATACCAATGGAATCTTACCAAAAATTCTATGGAGTTTCAGTGAGTCTTGAATTATTTGTTCATCTCTAATTGTAATAAACCCTGGTCACGGGAATAGAAACAATAGGCTAGTATTCTTGTCTGCTGCTTCTCACTTATCTGCTTTGCTCTATAGAATGGTAGGTATAAGCATGAGAGTATCCTACATTCATTATGAGGACAACAATTTCAGAAGTCCATGTTCCATTAATGAAGTAGTAGTGTCAGGGGCAGTTCACATCAGTTTTTCTGTGCCAAAACCAGGTTATGGCAAATAAAGAGATATTTGGCATAATGAAAAGATTTTCACCGTACTATGAGCTGACCACTGTCACTGTCACAATAACTAATGAGATTTGAGATTTGAACTGTGATTAAGTGTAGTCTATTGTATTGGAACAGAAACGCAACACAGACAAGGACAGTGGGTCTTAAGACTAAATCCCTTTCCCCGCGTTTTCTGCCTGATTGCCTCGCTAACCCTAAGTGGTAAGAGACAACTGGTTGCCGTAAGTGCAGAACAAGGAGATGAAGATAAGAAAATAAAAACAAATAATATTCTCCAGAGGCTTGTTATAATTATTCCCATAATACATGGCATATTCATGTAAGACATAGGCACAGATGTAACATCTGATTAATAAAACTAAATAAAATGTATAAGATATTCATTTTAATCCAGGATTAAATACATTTTACTGTACAGTACATCAACAGAATTGTATGTCTATACACTAAGCCATATTAATCATCGCTATTTGCTTAATAGATGGTTTATTTGCTGGAGGAGAACCTTGTCGTTAATTTCATCTTTATTTTCGGCAATGTACACTTTTTAGTATTAACTACAAAGAACAACGTGGTAATATTTCTGTTAAGATTCAGTGGAAACGGCAAAGCAGGACTGTGAAGTGGAGATTTATGGAAGAACATTTCATTTGTATTTAAATGCCGAGTTCTTAAGCTGCTCAGAGAATGTGATAAATGAAATCTCCCGTTGTTTTGAAGATTACTTTTAAACCTTCTGTTAAAAAATGGATTTTCATCATTTTTTTTTCTAATCACCATATTTTCATATGAAAACTGGAGTCAAGCATAAGTACAGTACAATGAAAAGGGAAATTGTTTGCAATTGTTTGTTTTGCAGCTAAACGAATGACCTCCGTGGAGCGACTGCACGGCAAGGAAGACAATGCTGATCGGTACATTCAGTAGTCCTTCAATTTCAATATATAAGAACAGCTTCAAACATAACAGATACAAGGACTTAAAATAATCAAGTAATTAGGTCACAAACTGCTTAAAATCTATAGGGACAAATTATTGAGACAGAGGTATACAGAGGTATAATTTCATAGTTAGTATAGCTAAAAAAACATAACATAAACATAAACAACAAGTTCAACCAAGGAAGAAAAGGGAAGAGAAACAATTCTATATTATAAACATAAACATTATTTTGATGTAAAAAGGCATCTAGTCCCTGTTTGAAGCTCTCTGCTGCCCCTGCTGTGACTAGTGCCAGAGGCAGGCTATTCTACAGATTTGCAGTAAAGAAACTTTGTTACCTGTGGAGATTAAACCTTGTTTTCTCCAGAAGGAGACAGTGCCCCTTGTCTTCTGATGTGATTTAACCTCGAGCAGCTTTGCACCATATTTCTTGTATTTATATAAACTAATCTTGTCCTCCCTTAGTCTCCTATTTTTTGAGACAAAATCTAATTATTTTACTTATTCCTCATAACTGAGATCTCCATGCATCCCTTTTATTGACTGGTGCCGAGAACTGAAGAAGTAACGGATTTTGACAAAATACATTTATCCCCCACCAATGATTAGCAACTGCTGGGGGTCTGCTAGGATCTACAATGTCCGTGAAAATATGAACGTGCATCTGCCCCTTAGTGCTATGTGTGAGTGAAGCACTGGTACCGTTTTCCTACTGTGCTCTATTCACTTCTGTTAGACTTACAGTACTGTTATCACCTGCAGTCTTAACAAGTGGTCATACTTGTTCTGGACAGGTGGTTGTAGAATTTTGAACTGCTGCATACGTGATTAAAATGCAAGAATTTTTATTATACATTTTTTTGCGCTGATTATGTTCATAATGTAATCTATCTTTTCAGGGGAGTTTGTTTTGTTATTGTTAGCATGTCATTGTAATGGTGGTGGTCCATGCCTGTCATTTTACCTTACAGGGTGTGCATGGCCCCCAATGTTCTTCTGTTTATGCTCATGCTACTCGCTGGCTTGTTTGTAGTGTATGATAGGGTCTGCCACATTCTTCCTACTGCCATCCAGTCATGTGGGTGTGTCATGGTCAGAGATTTAAGCTCGTATGCAAATTAGTGTATGATAAAAGGCTCCTTCCTCCTATGGGAGAATTAAGGTGAACATTCCTGCAACAGTTAGTATTTCTGTGATTCTGAAAAGCAAACTCATTCAGAAGTTGAAGGCCCGGAGTTATTCAACCCCCAAGCCCCCCGTTAATAACACTTGGCCGGCGGCATTTAGTAGTGTATTGTATGCGCACCAGAACTTATATGCCGGTGACATGTGTTTGCTCCAAGTTTGGGAAGGATTGTCACTCCCTGCTGACATCACCCACACATACCTGGGATTTAACCGGTAACCTCATGCAATTGAAGCCTGCACCAACACAGGGTGCTACTGATGTTACCTGAACTTTCTCAGGTTTGCTCATCAATAATGGTGATCCATTTCTCTCTGTCCTGATCTTGGCTCATATGGTTCTTGGCTCTTTTCGCTGACTGATTCAACCTTGAACTGTCTTTGACTATTCTCTACATCTTGCATGGAGCTCTGCACTAGTAACCTCTGACCAGCCCAGGCATTTTTGTGGCCTTGTGTCTTAATCACAGGACAGTTCATATTCCTGAAAGCTTAGGGAATAGTGGGTCCACAGCCCCCTGTCTTACCACAATTTCTTTCTACTGACATTATTTTACTAGTTGGGCAAGTTGTCGCCTACGCTGCCACTATTCTTAGAGGAAGCAGCCTTGTGTATTTGTCCAAGCAAAGTCCAGACAAAGACTCTTGGATGACGCCCTTGAGATTAACCTAAAGCCAAATTAGTTAGGGGATGGGAAATCCACTTCCCTCTGATTATTACAGACATGCTATTGTTTTGCATGGTTGCATGAGAAATTTAAGTTAAGGCTGGACACATATACAATGAGGTTAAAAGGGCGACCATCAGTATGAGTCAGTAAGATTTCAGAAGTGATATATATATTTGATATTTATCATAGAAAAGGCTATAGTCTTTCTCTTTGAAGGTCTTATTTCAATGTAATTCTAGACACATGAAAACACAAGTATCGCTACTTCATCTCTCACACTCCAAAAACATATTAATAGCCTAATGTGGAATTGTGTATATTGTTGATGTGATTTATGATTCTCTTTGTGCATCATTGCTGAATATACTGTTTTGATATAAAAAATAAGATCTAGTCTTCAATCCATGGCCTGAAGTGAATCTAAACAAGCACTATTAGAAGCCAATACTAGTGGCACATAATGATAATTGTTGGATGTTTTTCCCGCTCGCTTTTCATCCCATGTTCTCTTTCTGAATGAAGTAAACACTATTTCTTCCCTTTTAGTTGGTAATGACAGTCACTAGATATGACAAGAGATGTAATCTCTGAACAGAAGGGAAAATACAAGTATACAGGATCTGATGATGAGGATGGGCATACATATTATTACTTGACACTTCTTTTGTCTGCAATCAAAATAGATTGTGTTTTGCATGAAATCCTTCTGAAATCCCTCACAACAACTGAAAAGCTAAATACAACTAGCATTTACATGAAATCTCTCAACTATAAATATTACAATGTGTGCAAATGTCTAGATCCACTAATACAAGGAATTCAGGGAACATTTTTAAGTCAACCAGCGACAAATTTTTAATGCATATTTTGAAGGCATCTACCCTTTCCTGGTCCAATTAGCAATGAGACAATGGTCCACATTTATTAAAATGTTTGCGCCAGTTGTTAGCACTGAAAAGAATGTGTAAGTTGCTTGCACATATATTTATAAAGTTCAACACAAGTAGAGTGCAAATCTCCAATGCCAGCTCAAGTCAACAGCCATCCAGAAAACGTGTAGGCTCACTGGAGTAGCGTATGTATAATTAACATGTCACGGATGCACCCACGATTCTTGTCGCGGAACGCGGGCACATCCGTGCCTCTCCATGTGGCACGGCGCTCCCCAGCCTGGGCTTACCTTTCCACAAGCCTGCTTCCCATCCAACTAGGCCGCAAGCGACCCTGCTCCTAGGGCACACTAGTGCCGGGTCTCCTGGACTTAAAGGGCCAGTGTCCTCCTGATTGGCGCTGGTTAATCCAGCTCACCTTTATAATCCAGCACCTCCCTTCCTTCCTTGCCAGATCTTCAACCTTTTCCAAGAAACTCCCGAGGTTTCCATTCCTCACTTCCCAAAACAGTTCCTGTTGAAGAGAAAGCCCTTCCAGCATTTCCAGACACTCCTGTGTCTTCTGTGTCTCCAGCGTTCCCAGATGTGCCTGTGTCTCCAGCGTTCCCATACGTTCCTGTGTCTCCAGTGTTCCCAGACCCTCCTGTGCCTCCAGTGTTCCCATACGCTCCTGTGTCTCTAGCGTTCCTGTACACTCCTGGTGTCTCCTGTGTCCCTACGCTAAGTCACCAGCATTACTCTTTGGGCCTGTCTGCTCCTGTCTCCCTGTGTCGTGTGCCAGCTCCTGCTTGCCTGCCATGAGTTCCAGCTTATCCTTCCAAGCTGTTCTCCTGCTGTTGTGAGGGAATATAATCCATTTTTATATTCTGTTCTTCTATCATGTATCTATACAAAGATCTTTGGCTCTATTGATAGAAAAGATCCCTGTGAATAGCCCCCCCCCCCCCCCCGAGTACACAGATCATTTTACACTGATAGCTCCTCTTGAGGGCTATTGGAATGTGGGCATGGTCAGTAGGTTCCTTTGTCTCAAGAACCTATAAAAACTGTCTGCAACCTAAATAAATTGGAATTCTCTCAAACATGTGAAGGTCTGAGTGATTCACCGAGCAGCTCGTACTATACAATGATTTGGAACCACACATCACATCGAGATATGGGGATATTTCCCTGACAAAACATGGCGCTCGAACAGTGACCTGGGTTTGCATGACGCCTACCGGACATTTCGGGGATCATCCTTTCAGGACAGACAGACCATGCAGCTGCACAAAAAGGTAAGAAGCTTTTTCTTACAAAATTGCTCTGTCGCTCCTTGTTTGGATTGTTCCACGTCCGGTGAGTTGCATGCCTATATTGCCCAGTCCAAATAATCTTGTCAGTTTATTTGAAAACTCCATGTGATGTGTGGTAGTGTATATGGGTATTGTGTGAGTTTGAACATGTGTGTTTGATAGCGCTATTGTGATACTGTACTGTACTGATTTTAAGAGAGGAAAATTATAGGAATTGCCCCTACCTAAAGAGTTCCCTAGACTAGCTGCTTTTTGGAACGTAATTCGCTTGAGACAAAGTAGACTGAGTTTGGACAGTCGGACTTTATAAATTTATTTTGTGTGGTAGGTTCCAGAGCTGCTTCAAGGAAGGGGACTGCAGTCATTTCTTGACGGGCAAACGGTTTAAAAAAAAAAAATAAAAAAAAAATAAATAAAAATTTAGAATTAGAAGTGGTTAAAACTGCCCTAAGGAAGAGTGAGGGACTGCGAGTGTGTGCCGGCACTAGAGATATAATATAGAAAATTATGGGAAAAAAAAAATTGCTAGGTAGGATGAGAGGCAATTCAGAGGGAAAACCAGATGTACGGATCTTGAATGATAAAAAAAAAAGAGGCCACAAGCTCGGACTGTGGCCTGCGTCTCTTCCTTCTATCCCTGCAGCCTTGGCTGCCACCGCGGCCTGGTCACACCCGTGGAACGACCTGGTCGCACCCCACCGCAGCAAGACCATCCCACTTTGCAATGGGCTCTGGTGAAGACCAGGTTCCACTTAGAGTCTGGTTGCAATTTTAGGAGAGATTAATGCGGCCAAGTACAGAGATATCCAAGATGTAAACCTCTTCCAGATGCTCTGGACCTCAGAATGGGCTGAAGGTTCACTTTCCTACAAGACAATGACCCTAAGCACACAGGTGAAATAACAAAGCAAAGGATTCATAAAATCTCTGTGACCATCCCTTACAGGCCTAGCCAGAGCCTGGACCTAAACCCAATTAAGCAACTCTGGAGAGACATGAAAATGGCTTCCACTAACGTTCACCATCCAACCTGATGAACCTGGAGAGGATCTGCAAGGAAGAGGCAGAGGAGCCCCAAATCCAGGTGTGAAAAACTTTTTCCGTTATTCCCAAGAAGACTGGCTGTACCAGCTCCAAAGCTGCTTCTACTGAATACTGAGTAAAGGAGCTAAATACTTAAGTCTATGTGATATTTTTCTTGTTTAATTAATTAGCAAAAATATCTACATTTCTATTTTTTTCTGTCAAGATCGGGTGCAAAAAAGAACTTTTTTGATCTTACCAATTGGCTGCAATGAAACAAAGAGTATCAAAGTCAAGGTGTTGAATACTTTCCGTAACCACTATATAATATGGCTATGGTTTGATCATTTAGCCATCTGTTATCCCTACAAAGTTCCTCCCTACTCACTACTAATAAAATGCAGGATGCCACATATCTTTGTACAGGAGCCGTATACCCACATGTAGGATAGATTCATCTATAAAGTCTATTTGCAAAATTGCTTAATTTTGTGCACTGGAGTAATAGGAAAAATAATGGCTAATGTTTTTTGACTGCTATCCAAAGCATATTATTGTTACATTTGAGTAATTTTAGGTTCTTAATGGAAATAAAGTGATTGCAATCTCACTTGTAAGACGGATCTGTTTCCATCTTAACATATGGCCTGGATGCTGATAGGAATGAATGGGCTACAAAATCCATCCTTGCATTTAACAGGATTTTTCACTGTCAGTTAACTGTGGTGATGAGCGATCCTGGAGTAAAGCCCTGCACGTTACATCTTCATATTGATAGCGGTTCTGCTGTCTAGACGTGTTAGGGCCATCTGTTAAAGCCTTATAGTAGCCAATGGGACTGCTATTGTGCCAGGCTGATAGGGCCAGCAAATGTCATTTAGAGTTGCTCGTAATTACCCCTGTGACAGGAAGGCAGCGCTTGTCTACTGGTTTCTTCTTTTTATCTTTTTATAGATTCCAAGAAGATATTAGAATGTTTTATTGCACAGTAAAATTAAATGATGAGACTGCAAGTGGAAGATCTCTGGGATAGAAGCCTGCGGATACACAACGATTTACTGTAATCTCGTAGGCAGGAAAATGAAAACAAGTCCTCGTAACTAGAGAACCAGAAGAAAAATAATGTCATTACCCACATAGTTAAATCATTCTCAGTTATTTTAATATTTCATCTTCTATAAGTGAGTGGGGGGTTTCATATCTTATACTGTATAACAAGCTGATTTCTTGTTTTTTTTCCTGCCCTGCTTGTGTTTTTTTTTGTCAGGAGCTTACAATGTCATGAATTATGTATCTTCTATGTTCCCTGGGAGAAAAAAGAAATCAAAGAAATTGGAATGATAGGGTTGTGTCCAGAGTCATGAAGAAGAAATCAAAATAACCATTAAAATGTGCCCAAAACGATACATTCCGGCCCATGTCCTGGTCATGGTACAAGGAGAACATTGAAAACAAAATAAATGAAATAGAATGAATAGATGAATGAAAAAAGAACAGAACTTTTAGGTTCAGCTGGCAGTTGTAGATTATAATATAGGCCCGAAATACAAACCTTCTAGGGGGCACAAACCACCCACCAAATGTTATACTAATAAAAACCTTCACCCGTGAAATCCACATACAAATGTTCTTGCTTTTAGTAGACATGACCAGAAGAGCCATATCAGGACCTTTGAAGGTCCTCCAAAGGCCCTGAAACCACAGATTAAAAGCAGGCAGAAGAGACACATCCTCCATTCTCCAAAAAGCTTGATTCTGGTACCATATGTAGGAAATGAATTACAGACTTGTAAGGGCTATAATAATCACATGGCCTGAGGCCAATGGCAGTCTTAATCCACTGCTGAAGACTGAAGTAACGTCGCTTATGACCAATTCAATTAAAATACCCCAATTGAATATTCAGAAAAATGTGTCATAACTTCAGCAAAACAACTCCTGTAGCATTTGATCATCTCTAATCCCAGCTGTTTAACCCCCTAGATACTGTTATCAATAGTAACTGTGCCATCAGTGTTTGGCAGAGCTCTCCTTCTGTCAGCCTTTGGTGCCCTAAATTCTTTTGATCCCTAATGCCAATGACCATAATAATGCCTCTTCAGGTTCCTTTACAGTTATAGTTTCAGTTATTCTATCCTCCTTTATTCCTCAAACACTACACAGGTGCACATTTATTGAGAACAGTGCGGTCTGCAGTTTGCCTGTGTAGTGTGCAGGGGGCGCCAGATTCAGAATTTCTGGTGCTAGTTCTTCATGAATCTGGCGCCTCCTACACTGCTTCGACGGAGTGCACCAAATTTTTTTTTGGTGCACCTTTAACATAGGGCATACGGCAATTTCTGTCGGACTTTGTATGTTAAATCTCCCGCACAGTCCGTCTGAGCAACGGAACGGCTCCTAATTTGTGTTTCATGAAGAATAGTGTCGTAGCGCCACAAAACTGTTGTGCTCGACAAATATGTGGTGCAGACACTTCTTGAATACCTGTGCAAGCAGTTTGTACTAGAAAGAACACACAAAGACAAAAAAAATGGCACAAGGGTTTTAGGCAAAGGCTGGTTATTAAATTTATAGAAAAACGGGGAAGTTACAACACAAAAAATGGAAATGTTAGAACGAATATTTCATACCCCATGTGGTGGGAATATTGCTTTAGTGGAGAAAAAGCTGGTGACAGGTTCCCTTTAAAAGGTCCAGATGTGTTTTATCATATCCTGATATGTAAAAACATAGAATACAAAGTGAATGTACACATGACTGTGTATAAAGTATATGTTGTGTATTACATCCATCATGACAGTTTTAAGATTTTGTACTTTACATCATTTTGCAAAAGAGCAGAAGCTTTACTGCAATTTAAAACGGATGCAAATCACCAAAAAAGGGAAAATCATGACATTGAGATATGCAAGATGTTGTAGAGCAGCAGATGTGAGAACAAGATTATACAGAGATGTTACAGAACACTACAGCTCTGCTGACTATCTATGGATTTGCTTTTTATACAGTATTCTAAACCATCTGTATTGATTCCACGTTCCTCGGCATAGATGAATGAATCCTGTTTAAGTTTCTTGGAAGCGTTTTACTAGAACACCATTTCCTATCATGTCAGACACGTTATTTAAACTACAGTATCTGTCAAGGATCACTTTCTGGTTATAACATGCTTAGATATATTTATTATAGTGTATATATTTGTATACTATAATTTTATATTACTGTATATACCTGTGTATAAGCCGAGACTTTCAGCACAAAAAAATGCGCTGAAAAAATCAACTGCTATGGCAAGAGACAGGATGCAAGCTCTAAACTAACCCACCATGCCTGTCACATATCTATAAAGTCTTGCGTCCCCTAGTGCAGGTTAGGGACTTTGAGTTGAGGTTCTCTGTATTAACTGGGTGTCCATTAAAAATTACAAACACAAAAGACAAAACAATATAGGAAACAGAACAAGGCAAAACCAGGTCAAAACCAAGATGGTGTCACATCACAAAAACGAGAGTCAGGGGAATAGTCGAGTGAATAAGCAGAGGTCAGATACACAGAAAAGCAAAAAAGTAGCAGTAGCAATAGCAAATACACAAGTGACAGAAGACTGAGAATTAACCAGCATTAACTGATGGAACTGGGCAGAATACAAAAGGGAGTAATGTACGCTGACCCCAGCAGCTGACTGGTTCAGCCGTCCATCACTCAAGCCCCAGCTGCACACAAAACAAGCTCATACTCACACCCAGAACTTCCCCGAAGTAAAAGTTCCTAAAAGCAGCTATCAATCTTCAGCTCCAGTGTGCTTATCAAACACAAAAAACTGAAATAATTCAGTGAGTTATGAAACATAATGTACAACTTTCTCTTCTGTGCAACTTTTTGAGCCATAATTTTCTTATTCTTGTACATCTAGGCCTATGCCATCAGGTTAAAATATATACAGTTTACTGAATATACTCTATTTTTTTTTTTTTTGCTGGGCATTGCAAAACAAATACAGAAATTCTGTAATTCTTGTTTTGCCTTTTTTGTCATATTAAATAATTGAATTATTATTTTTTAATGTATCGTAGAGGAGAGCATACTCTTTAAAATATGGAGCTTCTCTGACTCATTTACATTGCAGGTAAGAGCATACTAATAAAATAATGTAGTCGCATAATAATCATTCATGAACTGTATCGTAATCTTTGTGTCTTTATTACTGTATCCAGTGAAGGGATCACCGGGTTAAATCCAGGTGTGAAATAAATGTCTAATTAGATTCTAAGACTTTTAATTACCATCATTAGTAACCACATCAGCCACGTTAGCTGATAGCAACGAAGCTTTATGTCCTGTATTTTCTGGCTACTTGATGGAACATAGATTGGTCGGAGCGGCATACTGAAGGGCATGATGCGGAACATATTGCAAAGGTCAATGTACTGCAGAGAAGACACGAGCTGGAATACAATATTTAGGTAGTGCATTGCGGCTCGCAAGACACTGAACTTGTAATAGAAGGTCAGATCATTGAAGTCAGATCACATAAACTTTACTTCTCGGTGAGTGATCATGGAAAAGAAAAAATTTATGTTACTTCATTACATAGCAGGGAGACGTGTGTATTTAAGGTTATGGATTTGGGTTAAAAATCGAACTATTTATTTTTTTTATATTTTATTTTTTCTTTTAAATTTATTCCATAGATGCCAAATGGTTTCTCTTTATTTTTCATTGAAATAATTCTCACAATATGAGACCAGCGGGAATGCCCTGTGCAAGCACATTAGCTATAGGAGCTCTTAGTATAACTGACACGATGTGCAAGGAAGGGGAAGCCTCAAGAATGTTGATATATTTCCTCGAATATGCACTAAATTTGCATCATTTTTTGCTACTTTTTGCCAACCCATTTTTCTTTTTTTCACAAACAACATACTCCAGCTTTATCATGTGACTTCAATAATAGACACATTTACGGAGTCTGCCTTTTGAAAAGTGTGTATGCAATATAAAAACTGGTTGTAATTTATTTGTCCAAAAGTCTCAAATCAATTCCAGATGTTAACATCCCGTGTGCGAAAATAAAACCTCACAACAAATCTGATGTGCAAAAATACACCAAAGGTTGTAAAAAAAACAATATAACATAAAGGAGTAAGATACATTCCTTATGCCAGCGGTAGAAGTCATAACAGCTGCTATGGGGCCCGCAGTGTCAGGGGGCCCTGGCATCCAACCAGACACACTAAAGAATGGAGGATTTGCACCATTATATACATATTATGCTGCACATTGTACAGCATAATATGTATATAACAGCACATAACATCCACAGTAGACATCATGAATCGGCAGCTCAGATAAGAAATGTCAGGGAAGAGAGGGGACAGCAGAATGACAGGACAAGGGATCACTCATCTCTAATTCCTGCCATCTACTTCCCCCATGTGGTCAACAGATACTGGGACAGATCTGTGTAAATGTATATATAAGTGCATAAATGTGTGTAAATGGGTGAGGATACAAATATGTATGTTTTTGAGGGGGAGGGGGCCCCATTCAGAAATATGCAATGGGGCTTTTACTAGGAAATCTACAGCCTGCTGTAGAATGTTTACAGTTTTCTGTATTGTATTGAATAGAAAAGAAACACCCATTATATATATCCAGATGCTGCATCTACAACTTCTTCTGAGAATCCTGAATTATGTCTAACCATTGGCAAATCAATGTATTTTGACATCTAATCCAAGAATGCGGAACTTTGCCCAGAGTTTTAAGCCTTCACACATGAATTGCATAAACCTCATGAAATCCAATAGTTTATGAGAGCGAGCTATATCTACTCAAGGGTATGGAAAAACATGTTCTTCTGCATGCATATCCCAGATAATATACAAGGTGATGGTGAAGACTTTCCTTATGAACAGATCGGAAGTGATCAAAGAACACATTTTTTAATTTTAAGATAATTTTTAAAAAAAGAAGTTAATATTTTAAAGTCTTTTTGATTGTATTGTTTTTGGTTTTATATCACAGCCAATGTACTCTGACGACAGTACCTTTCCATTTCACAGATTATGCGATTTCACCTTTTCAAGACGTCCAAGGTTAAACTGTTTGGTTATAAGACAAGTTGCCAGTTTCATTTAAACGTTATATTTCAAGAAGTTACGGGAGCATAGCGAGGACAAGACAACGGCTATCGGGATATTTCAGGCAATTCGAGAGCACATCATAGGTTCACCTTTAATTATAGTACACAGCTATAGCTTTCACTCACATAGCGTTTTAGGAGACAATAGGCACAGTTATTTAATAAAAGAAATAGTTTGTTGAGTATAATAACTGGTTTATTCATTATATGGAATTGTTTAGTTTTTCAAAGTTTGAGTCAAGTTTATAGTCATGTGATTATAAATTATAAATTTTGATATAATTTAATATATCTTGTGAAAAGAAGTTTCATAAGAATGAAAGTACCCCACTTCTTTACATGGTGTGGGTGCAAAATCGACCATTGCCCTGTTTATTTAAATTTATATGGCTGCAAATTTAGATATAAGTAATGGGCAGGTGGAATATTATTTCCAGGAGGCAGCTATGTCTATGTATTTATATATTATAAACTGGGAGAAAAGAGTTTCATATGATGCATAAAAAGACATTGAAGAAATGCACTTTCCACAACCACTGTCCCTGCCTATTTGCCTGCACTGCAGCAAACTGCAGGAGACAACTGGGCAGTTGTCCCAAAAATGGTAAGTGCACAGAACAGACAGACAGAAAACCCAGGAAAAGTCAGACAAACCATGTCAGAACCAAGATGGTGCCAGGTACAAAATCGTAATGCACAATTCTACTCTGAAGAATCAGTTTCTTGTGGTTCAACCAAAGGAACTCCCTATGAAACAAGAATGGAGATCCAGTGCGCATGCTTGACCAACACTCTATTACCAGCCTTACAGTAGATTGAGTACTAGTCAAACCAGGGCCTCATTCACTTTATATTCACCTTTGGTCCCCCAGTTTGGTAATTGCTCCCAGTAGTCAGATTGAGCTGAATGGGAGTAAGTTACTTTCCTAAAGGCAAATTATTCAGAAAGAAGAGTATTTTAGAAAAAAAAAACGTTCACATTTTGCTAAGTTACCGGTTCCAAGCACAGTGGGTGTGCTTTATAGATTCTACCTCTACCTCAACTTGCTTCATTGTCCAAAAATGATCAATACAACATAAAAAAAAACTTTCTCTTTTACATGTAATAAATAAAACTACAATAAAATGCACAAAACGTTCCTTTTTTATGATTCTGAGATGTTTGTATTCATTGTATAATAGTAGGACATTTGTTGTTACAAGGTTGTTTATAAATTCGAAAATGATAAATTATTCTACAACAATTACATTTTTCTTTTTGTATTTTTTATACCAAGTTTACCATCGAACAATGAAATTCCCGTCTGTTGCTGTTAATTGAATGTATAAATGGATCACCTCAATAATAATGATGCCTCTAGACGGCTCTGCCTTTGCCATAATAGTAGAGCAATTTCCCTTGCTGTTTCCCTAAATTAATTAAATTCTTTTATACATCTGTTATCGTTTGGAGATATAATGCATTTACCCCTGATTAATATTATCTGTGTTTTTGTCACTGTGCCACCGAATCCGAGTTGTTTATTTACAAGGAAGGCAGAAATCTCTGATTTTACATAATATTAATATGCCGTAATTTTGTTATGCCGAAGACAAGATGGTACTTTAAAAGCCAAATGCTTCTGATAATGAGACAGTTGCTGGTTCACGGCTGAAGTTGTTCCCGATTAGACGTTAGAGAGAAAATTTTCAATATTGTTGGAAATTTGACAAGTTTTAGTTAACAGGGAATTGAAAAGTCACCATATATGTTGCTATTGAATAATATACTAGTGAATGTACACAAATTTTTGCACAGCCTATTATATCTGGCTAATGTAAGGTCACATTCACATCTGCTTTGGGCATCATTTTTGGTTTGTTTTGTCAAATTCAGGGGACATTTATAAAGATACACCTATCTTGATACCCCCTGTGCTAAAGGTGCCAAGAAGGCATTTAATTCATGAGAAGGGGCATGTCTCATTATAATTTATGTGGCAACTTTTAGTTGGTGTAGATTTCTATCCATGTTTAGAAAAGAAAAGATATCTGTGGAGATGAGCACACCTAAATTTTAGGTTCAGCATCCTCTGTTTGGCAGCTCCATATAACTCAAACATGTTGTTTGATAGGAGGGATGCACAGCAGCTAATCAGGCCGCTTTACACCCCTAACAACTAGACATGGCTGTGATTGGCCAGGTGGACACCTGGTGGGCAGACCTGCCCTGGTGAAGGAGCCCCAGCCTTCCAGGTGTGGAAGTGTGACTGGTTTAAGACAGTGGGGCACATTTACTAGAGGTCCGAACAGCGCATTTTCGTTGGGTTTCGCGTTTTTAATCTGTTTTGCACTGAAGGTTTTTGGTGCAAGCGCTCGGATTGTGGCGTATCGGCACCGGCTTGCACGTGACACAAATCGGGGGCGTGGACGTCGGACGTTGGACAAACCGCGGAATTTAAAAAGCAAATTGTGTCACAAGATCAGCACTCACATGCACCGGGAAGAAGAAGGTGAACTCTGGCGGACCTCAGCGGGGGAAGTGACAGATGCAGGAAATTGGACGCACGATCTTAGTGAATCACGGCAGACCCGAATCCCTTTCGGACAATGTACGGCGAGGAACGCGACGTGACGGGTAAGTAAATGTGCCCCAGTATCTCTAGAAAAACAGGAGGAATTGATACAGAAGTTATATTGGAAAATTGTATAATGTTACATTACAAAAAAAATGTGTAATGCTGTAATGTGCTTAAAGTGGTCAAACCCTTTAAGGATGTTTTTGTGTCCGAATTTGAGGTAATAAATGACTCAAAGTATTCTTCAAAATACTCTGTGTAAAAATACCCTAACTGTAGACAACATCCTAAGGCTAAACTAACCTGCCTAGGTATGAAAAATGATGAGAGCAAGGATTACCAAACAAGCAACATTAAAACCGGTAAAGGCCCAAAAAAGACCAAGAACTGGGTGTTGACAGCAGAACAAGGTCCTCAGCAAAGCCCAATAGACAATGATCAGAATGTATTCTTAATACAGTAGAGGTGATAGGAAGATGATACCTTAACTTTGTATTCTTCCAAAAACTATCATGACTTTTCTTCCCAAAAAAAATTGCTAATTGTGCAAGTTCCTTCCAAAGTGAGCGGATACATAGCATTCTGCCTGTCATCTGAGATGTATGCATAACGTTAGCCTGACAGTTTCTCACTATTCTTCTAGAATGCCAGAACGTTTTCTCCCTATTTTTATGTCCAAACTGTCTGATCATTTTTGTATTTCTAATCACCATTGGGGTCCTATGGACAATAGAAAAGTCACATCTAGCCCCCCATAAACAGTAATGGTATAAAACAAATGTTGATTGCCAGATGGAAGAGAATATAATAAAATATGAAATAATTGGTCCCGCATGCAGTGAAGTGAAATCACTGAGGGCTTGCCTAGGGCTACTGTACATAGCTTTAAGGCTTTTATTCGGCTCAATGACAATGAAAGGTAAATTATAATATTCAGCATTTAGAGATAAATACACATCTTCTATTATAATGTGCAAAATCCCAGTTTTGACACTTCAGTTCACATGAAAGGCTCTCTGACCAACATAAATATTCAATTTTCTGAGAAAGACAAAAACATTCCTGCTTTTGTTGGCAGAGTTGAATCTTGTGATTATTATTTTTCCCCTTTTTTAACAGCGACAAAGTGACGATGTTTAAATAGCTGTAAATAGACCCAGCTTTGTACCATTTACAGCTGTCAGAGAAAATCTACAGCACCGTATCCAAGATGTAATTCCATGCATAATAATAAAGTTTAAGCTGCAAGAAGCAGCATGAAAATAGATGTGATAAAAAATAACTTGGATTTTAGAATCTATTGCTGTAGAGGTTAGTTTTTAGGTTAATATCACATAAAAATATCAACAAATAATGGATTTTTTTGGTAAGTTAAAAAAGTATTGTCACCTTTTCTTTATTTAAGTAGTTATTTATTTTTTATTTAATGGTAATTATGGATAATACTTAGGCCCCTTCCACACTAGCGTTTTTCACGCGTGAGTTCTGCGCGTGCTTTTGACGCGCAGAACTTGCATTGCACTCTGTCCCATTGTTTCCAATGGGCTTGTCCTTATTTTTTTTCACGCGCGTGCGTTTGTTTTGACGCGCATCAAAATCGCAGCATGCTCTACTTTTGCGTTTTTATGTGCTTTTTCACGCCCTATTCAAGTCTATGGAGATGCGAGTGCAGTGCGTTTTAAACGGATGGGTTGCTAGGTGATATGAAACAAAGTCATGAAGTACCAATTTAAGAAGGATGTGATTTAAAAAACGTGCATGAAAAACGCACCGAAAACGCAAGAAAAATGCAACAACACCCGCATGAAAAACGCAAAAACGCTAATGACTCCAAGGAAAAAAGGACCAAAAATGCAGCAAAAAACGTCCCTGCAACGTGAACTGCAACGCTAGTGTGAAAGGGGCCTTATTGTGCCATGAAAAATCTGGACATTTACTACTTAAAATGTTCAATCAGTTCGAGTTAGGGACACAGAATCCTTAAAGGACATCTACCTTTAGTTTAGTGATGGTAGATGTGTCCTAGTAAGGCCCCATTCACAATACCGTATGGGGGCCTTAAATACATCCCCCATAGATGGAAACGGCCGCATGGACCGCTCCGTACACAGGGAAAAGATAGAGTCACCCCTCCTCCTCTCCATGGCACCGCCGTGCCCGGCCGTATGTCGATGTGAATGCGCCCTAAGAAGTTCAATGCTCCTCAGGACTTATAACTGTATATCCTGCGATTATGGAATTATAGTTAGAAAAGTCATGCTTATTACCCTGGAGCCTCAGGGGGCCTAGTATTTTAATGTATGCACCATGTTCCAACTCCCCACCCACCCGGAACACATAGATAGTTGACGGATGGGGGTGCTAGGACTATGGTGTGTGCTTATATTAAAATACTAGGCTCCTTGAGGCGCATAGGTGAAGTAGCCTGAGCACCCCAAACTAACTTGTATAATTCTATATTTCTACAATCATGGGATATACTGTTATAGTAAAAGAAGTCCTCATGAACTTCTTACTAGGACACGTCTACAAACACTAAATGTCCTTTAACACGGAGAAAGGTACCACCCAGTTGTCATTTTGTTAATGAAAGGGAACATCTCACCAGTGCCAAGTGCCCAAATGATATGGACCGTTTGATAGTCCGCATAGTGCCTCCCATTTCCCATCACTCATCCACATCTTGATCTCATGAGTTCAGGTTCCAGATTAGAGTTGAACAAATAATCAAAGATTTGATTTGTGGAAGGTATTGCAAATTTTCAGTTCGGGTCCGAATGTATTAGTTCTGAACCAATGTTGATCAATTTGTCCTGAAAAAAAGAGTTGGATTCAATTTGGTTCCTAAAAAAACTGGATTTGCACCAAATCTATGAATCGTCGATACATGGTGTGATCTGGAGTGAACTTGTGGGTTCAGGCTTTTTGGGATGAAAGGGACGTAGGGAGAAACAAGGAGCTACAAAGAGGAAAGATAAAAGGGGCAGAGGAGTCTTGTATCTAATTTATAGTAGAATTTAATGGCTGAACAGGTTTTATATCCTTATAATCCCTTGACAGATCTGGATTGAATTTGCACCAGTACTTGGTGATGGTGAAAGGTCATCCTTAACATAGCGAAGAAACAGTGTGTGGAAAAAGAAAAATCCACCTAGAGCAAATCTGGATCAGAGATACAAAATCAGTAGTGAAATTGAAGAGATCTAGCAAAAACATAATCCAATCACTTTATTCAAGAAGCAGAACAAAATTTAATCCAAAATATATATATATATAATATATATAAAGTTATTAGATTGTATTTCCTGATTCTTGATGTCCACAAAAGTCTTGGGGTTGTGTTGGCCTCTCCTATGCACCGTATATTCAATATCTTGCTCTCTCTTGCTACATGCATCTCAGAAACATCTCCAGAATATGCCCATTTCTAACAATTGAAACTTCTAAATTGCTAATTGTTGGGCTGATTCATTCTCGACTAGACTACTGTTACACCCTACTAATCGGTCTTCCACTCACTAAACTCTCTCCTCTACAATTTATTCTTAATGCAGCAGCCAGGCTCGTCTTTCAGACCAAACACTACACAGATGCCTCCATTTTGTGCCAATCACTGCACTGGCTGCCTTTCTCCTCTCGGATTCAGCTTCAAATAATAACCCTCTCTTCTCTCATCTCAGTCTATCACCCTTCCCGTGCTCTTCTATCTGCCAGTGATATTAGATTAATCTCTACCTTAATTTGCACCTCTCATGCATGTCTCCAGGACTTCTCCAGAGTTGCACCAATTCCCTGGAATGCCCTTCCCCGGACACCCTGCAAAGTTTCATATGTGCTCTTAAAACCCATCTTTTTAGGCAGGCCTTTCACACCTGCTAACTGCATGAAATGTCAACTCTCTCTTTGCTAATCTATGTCCTCCTCCCTCCTCCTCTGTTATTTGGCAAACACCACAGTCACTTTCACCTTGGACCTTTTATATAAGATGGCGGCTGATGGCTCGTTCAAGCAACAGAATTTTTATTAATTAAAATATTTTATACTGTTCCCTTATAAGGAATGGCTGGACCATTATACAAGCTCTTCACCTCTTGTGTAATCCCCTTCAACCTCATATAATGTAAGCCTTGGGTGCAGGGCCCTCACTCCTATTGTTCCATATGACTGTCTGTAATGTATTATATGTGTATGTTTTGCCTATGATCTGTGAAGTGCTGCAGAATTTGATGGCGCAATATAAATGAAGATTATTTTTGTTGAAGTTCCATAAATGTGGTTATGGTCTTACCCGATACTGCTGCTCAATTGAATTGGACTTAACTCCAGTATCAAGTACAGGTACAGGACGTTAGGAGCAGGTGCGGCATGACGTAACACGCCGCTTCCGTGGAGCCGTCCCGCCCCCATCATGCCGATGACTGCCAGCTGCCGCGATTAGGCCCGTGCTACTCGGGATCGTTCCCCGCCTGGCGTTCGGAGGACAGAGACGCTACCGCACATTACCGCTGAACCGGGGCCGCGAAATGCACGGAGGAACAAGATGCTGACCCCTTGCTTGAGGTTACTGGTTGCTGGCTCACTGGTTGTTGCTTGTAACTGAGTTGCCGATTCTAATCACCGGGGGAGACATGCCGACTCTCAGCCTCTGACGGAGTAAAAGGTAGCTCTAAGAGGATCGCAATAGAGAGGCACCTGGACCCAAGGAGTGAAGTGAGGACAGAAACGAGAGCCACACCGTAGATCCGGACGGAGAGGTGTTTGGTAACGTTAAACAACTTCTTTGTGTACACGCTTCACTTATGTCCATGGTCCAGGTTTAACATCGGCTGCTATACGAGTGTCTGGGTGCCTTGCGCCCTGGGTCTTGCACTCTGGGACTCTGGGACTTGTTATGACTTTGTACCATTTGTGGGTGAGGTCCTCAACAAGGGTATGTTCATTTATCCCCAAATTATACCTCACTGAATGGTTTCAACAAGACTGAAGTCTCTATTGAAGGAGCAGGCTCAAAAACTACAGCTCCCTCGTATACCACAGAGGACAGGAACGAGTGCTCATACCGTAGACCCAGACGGAGAGGAGCGTTAAACAACCCTTTTTGTGCTCACGCTTCACTTATGTCTATGGCCCAGTCCTAACTTTGGCTGCTATATGAGTGTTGGGTGTTCTGCGCCCTGGGTCTTGTACTTTGGGACATTGGCTGCTATTTGAGTGTCTGGGTGTCTTGTGCCCTGGGTCTTGCACTCTGGGACTTGTTATGACTCTCTACCACAGGCCTCTTATAACCCGGCCCCATTGAAGCTGCTGGTGGTCGCTCGGGCCACTGTCTTCTTCAGCCCGGTCTGGAGGCCGAGGTTGGCTACGAGTCAGAGACCCTTTTCTCCTACAGGACGGGACTGTATTGTTTCAGTTGGGTGGTATTGTTAAAGTTTGTAGGGGGAGAGGCCCCTGGACAGACCTGGAAACTGGTCCCCCTTGGGTTCCTATGGGACACAGTGTAACTTGGGTTATTTACTGTATGTTACCGGTTGAAACTTATATACTGCCGTTTTGTACTGTACTCATCTTGGTGCGCTGTTTGCTTTATAGGGAGTCAAGAGGTGCAAAGTAATACCATTAGTTAAGGAACTCTGAACCGCCCTTAGCTCTGTTCCGTGTACTATTTTCAGTCAATATGCCCCCCAAAGGTCCCCGTAAGTCAACTGGTGTTAGCTCCCCCCGCGAGAAGTCAGTAACCACCAAACTAGATAAATACTTAAAATCCCCGCCAGGGAAACCGGCAAAAACAGCTAAAGAGGCCGACGCTGGCTCAAGGTATTCTCCTCTTGAGACCGAGGGTGAGGAAATACATGAAAACAACCCCGCCATTTGGGAGGAAATTCTCCAAGTAGTTAAAAAGACAAATGAATCAATAGAGGGGTTAAAAGATCAGATGGCGGTCACTAGAAGTGAGATTTCGGCTATTAGGGATGATCTCAACCAAATGAGAGGTCAAACCAACGAGCAGGGAGAGCGATTATCCAAAATTGAAGGGGCATCACGAAAATTTCAAAATACAATGTCCAAAATGGAAGTTGAGAATAAAGAGCTACAAGCTAAAATAACTGATCTTGAAGATAGGTCCAGGAGGGGCAATATCCGTTTTGTGGGGTTCCCTGAAGGGGCCGAACAAAGGGATACCGGTCAGTTTATTCAGGACTGGTTGGTCGGTGTTATAGGTTCAGAAAGCATTACTCCCACATTCATAGTGGAAAGAGCTCACCGGGTTCCGGGCCGCAGACCAATCCCTGGCGCACCGCCAAGACCTATATTGGTCAAGATGCTATGCTCCAAGGATAGAGACATGGTTTTTAGGGTGCTACGTAATCTTGGGGAAACATTGTTTGATGGGTCAAAAATTTCTGCATACCCAGACTACTCTAGGGCTACCATGATGAAAAGGAAGGAATTTAAGGAACTTAAGAAAAAATTAGCAGAGAAGGACCTTTCATACTCTTTAATTTACCCTGCCAAACTGCGTGTAATTTTCCAGGGAAATACACTCTTTTTTTCCTCTCCAGAAGAGGGCTTTAAATGGCTTGAGTCAAAGGGCCTATAAGGCGACTGGTATGACTGCATCCCTGACATTAGACACAATTTACGGTTATGATTGGGGGACTGGATAGGCCCCAGGGGCTTTGCTAGGGAAGAAGAGTACCACAACTAATGTTAGGTACACGTAGAGGGGGGGGACCAGGGTTGGGATGGAAGTGGGGTGGGTTGGGTGGCTGGGCCTCTGCCTGGGGGTTGTTGGTTTTTTTTTTTTTTTTCCCCTTCTTTTCTTTTTCCCTACTCCCCCTTCCCTTTCTATATATAAACTGATATCCATAAAATAATGATATCCATTATAACATGGAATGTTAGAGGTTTGGGGGAGAGGATTAAACGTCGTATCGTTTTTGATGTTGTCCAAAGACACCTCCCAGCGATTGTGTGCTTACTTGAGACCCATCTCAGTTCTGACACGGTGAAAAGAATTGGCAGAAAATGGGCTAGTAAAGAATATCACTCTGTGTTTTCTACATATGCTAGAGGTGTTAGTGTCTTTATCCATAGTGCCGTTAATTTTCAAATAATCTCCCATAAAGTGGATTCCGGGGGGTAGATTTGTTTTTTTGCATGGGAAAATGAATGGACTGATATGTGTCTTAGCTTTCGTGTATATACCCCCTCCTTTCTCCTCCCAGGTTTTGAAGTCCCTGTTGACCTTTTTGGAGCAAAAAGACAACTGCCCTTTGTGGATCTGTGGAGACTTTAATTGCGTCATGAATCCATCCATAGACAGAGTTAGTAGCAGCAAGGAAGGTGCTCCAAAGGGTATTGTCTCACCCCTCTCCAAATTTTGCATAGAAACAGGGTTAAGGGATGTGTGGCGAATGAAATAGGGGGATCGTAAAGCCTTCTCCTGCTTCTCCAGCTCCTCCAGAGTGATGTCTCGAATTGACCTTATTCTGGCCTCTGATAAGGCCCTTCTCTGTACAAAAAAAATGAAATACGAGAGGGCGAGTCACTCGGACCACGCTCTGGTGGCACTGGAGGTAGAAATGGGTGAGAGCCAGAGAGGGAAACCACCTAAAATTAATCCACATTGGTTTTCTCTCCTTTCAAAAGATGAGGAAGCACAGGAGGAAATAAATACCTTTTGGAGGGATAATATCGGCTCCACCCACATCGGAGCTGTATGGGACTCATTGAAAGTCCATATGAGAGCATGGTGGCAATATCAAATTAAGGGGAAAAAAAAAGCCTACCAATACAAAGAAGAGATATTAAAGAATACACTGGGAAAAGCTCAAGCAGAATACAACAGGTTCCCTCTAGAAGCCCAACTCAAGAGGCTACAAATGTCTAAAGTAGAATATGAAGAGTATATGAGGGAAAAGGTACAACAGGAGGCCTTCTTCCAAGGTCAGAAATATTTTTGTGAGTCGGGTAGGCCAGGAAAATTTTTGGCCACAGTAGTCCGTAACCAAAAAGATAGCCAATACATCCATCAAATATTGGACCAGAGGGGGGAGGTAGTGGAGTCCCCTCAGGAAATTAATACAGCTTTTGTGGAGTTTTTTTCGACTCTATATTCCACAGACTTAAAAATTGACTGTGTTGAGCTAGATCAGTATTTATCCAGAGTTACCCTTCCCCAGCTATCGGTTGCTCAGAGACAGTTGTTAAACCAACCTCTGACTCTGGAAGAAATTACAACAACCCTTACTACTATCTCAGGGAATACGAGTCCAGGGTCCGACGGTCTACCGTTCGAAGTTTATAGAAGGTACGGTAATATCCTGCTTCCTCTACTATTGGAAGTCTTTAACGCTAGCTTTGTGAAGGGAAACCTCCCAGATTCAATGATGGAGGCATTAATTGTCCTTATTCCCAAAAAAGGAAAAGACATTTTAGAAAGAGAATCATATCGGCCGATCTCTTTGTTAAATACGGACGTTAAAATCCTGGCTAAAACACTATCGTTGAGACTACGGGGGGTTGTTCAAGACCTTATTCACCCAGACCAGGCAGGATTCATGCCGGGCCGCAATATTAGAGATAATCTGGATAGGTTGTTTCTGGGTATGCAGCTCGGGGCGGATGTGGGGGGCCGCTCCATCCTGTCCCTTGACGCGGCTAAAGCGTTTGACAGGGTGGAGTGGCCCTTCCTTTGGGCCGCTATGAGAAAGTTTGGTTTTGGGGAAGGATTTTTGTCTTGGGTTAAGTTATTATACAAAAACCCGATGGCCAGGGTCCTTACCAACGACTTGGTCTCAGAGAAATTTTCATTGGAAAGGGGCACTCGGCAGGGATGCCCCTTATCTCCACTATTGTTCAACCTCTTCATTGAACCTTTGGCGTCCATGATAAGAGGGGACCCGGATATTCTTGGATGTGGTTGTATGGGAGGTTCCGACAAAATACTATTATATGCCGATGACGTATTGTTATCTGTGGGTAACTCGGCTGTATCTATCCCAAAAGCGATTCAATTGATTCGAGACTATGGGTTTTACTCTGGTCTAGAAATCAATTGGAATAAAACAGTGTTGCTTCCAATAGATGAGATTCCCACTGTAGGCTTTAGTAGCCTTCAAGTACTGGAACCACATGCAACCATGGAGTATCTGGGACTTTCGATCTCCAAGGATGTCAGGAGATATGTTGAGCTAAATATTCGACCACTGATAGCGAAAATTCGGTCAAAAATTTCCACCTGGGTTAAATTGCCTCTTACCAGGGCTGACAGAATAGGCCTATTAAAAATGATAATTCTCCCACAATTGTTATACGCCCTCTCGGCATCTCCGGTGTGGGTGGACGAAAAGCTTTTTAAACTTATTGAAAGGCTCTGTAATGAGTTGATTTGGGGGAGGAAACGTGTACGAATTAAAATTTGTTACCTATACAAAAGTCTAAGAGAAGGTGGACTGGCAATCCCCAACTTTAAATTATACTTTTTGGCAGCTAAGGTCTGCTTTCTATCAAAATGGCACAATTCAGGGTTGTTTCCACAACTACAGGGTAAGACTAAGGGCAATATGTCCTTTTGGGAGATCTGTGAATCTGGCCAACTGGCGAAGGGCGGACTAAAACATTTTCCCGCTTGCAGACTAATAAATGAGAGTTGGAAATTCCTGAAGAAGATGGGTGAAGAGAGGGGTGCTCTACAGGTCTCCCCCTTGTGGTACAACACAAACCTGAAAGAATTTTGGAAAATGGTGGATGTTGAGGTGTGGATAGCACTAGGTGTAACTAGGGTATGTCATTTATTTCAGGATGGCATATTAATGACTTATAAGGACATAGAAAGAATTCACGGGTTAGGAAGGAATATGTATTTCCACTACTTACAGGTGAAAGATGCATTTAATAAGACACGGGAAAAAAAATTATTATTTGTGCACAATAATACACTGATAGATTACCTTTTTTTTAATTGGCAAGGAAGAATGACAGTTTCACGAATATATAATCTCTTACTTAGAGAACACACAAAGGATGTAAAATTCAAGGCTATCTCCCACTGGGATTCAGAAGGGATATGTCTTTCACAGGGTCAATGGTGTGAGGTATATCGGAACTCAGTTTTCTGTTCACTTAATATGAACTATAGAATGATTCAATTTAATTTTATACACAGGATATACTATACTCCACTGTTACTCAAAAAAATGAAACTGTATAGAGATGATAGGTGCCCTCGCTGTGAATGTATTAAAGCAGACTTTTCACATTTGAGTTGGAGCTGCCCTGATATTAAATCTTTCTGGCAAAGAATACATGCAAAGATTGAGGCTCAACTGGGGTTTCAAATTCCCTTCTCTGCCAAGGTATTAATTCTGAACGAATTACAAAATGTGCGCAGGGGTGGGATATCTAAGAAACAAAAAATTATTATTTGTAGAATGTCTCTTACGGCTAAAGTCTTGTTGGCGAGAAACTGGATGAAGGCGCACACACCGACATTTAAACAATGGGAGGACCTGATACAGAAAATAAAGACGTATGAAAAAATATATTTTGGAAATCGAAATCAGTTAGCACAATGGGAGGAGTTATGGGGAACAATGGAATGAATTTTTTCTCCCTTCCTTTCCCTTTTTTTTTTTTTTTTTTTTTTTACCCAGGCAGAGGGCGGGGGGCGGTCCGGGGGGCTGGGTAGGGGGAAATAATAAAGGTGTTAGAGGTAATGAAGGCTACACAGACAGCGGAACAATTTTACATTATGTTCCAGAGGTAACTCTGACTTTCTCTGGTAAAAGTGGGATAAAACTGCATTAGTACTCCCACTTCAAACTATCGAATGTACTCCGGAGTTTATCCCCCCATGTTTAAGAGATAAATTTATTACGAGGGACTACTAAATGACGTCTTACATAAGGATGTTGTCTGGTCGCTCGCGCTGTTTGTACACTACGATTTTCCCCCGGGGAATGGGAAGGGGGGGGGGGGGGGGTTTGGGGGGGGGGGACATAAAAGGTGGATGGGCAATGAAGGCTTTAAGGATAGAGGAGCAACCTCATATTATGGCTCTATATGTATTTATAATATTATAAGATACCAGGGGAGTACATTAATCACAAAATCTTAGTATACATTAGTGTGTTTACTTCTCAACTTTAAAAGAAAGCAAACCAAATTTCATTCTTAATTAAAAGCTATCCCATATAATGAGGTTGCTCCAAACTGTTCTAACAACTGCTGTGTATAGGTTTATACAGGAAATTTTTAACACAACTGTGATGATTGTTACCCATCATTGGAGCTTTAACTTGTGTACCTGTTTATTCTGATTTTGTATTTGTACTTCGTTCCCTGCTGTCTGTTTTGGAAAAAAGGATTAATTTAAATAAAAAGGAAAGAAAGGAGAGGGAAAAAAAAAAAAAAAAGGAAAAAAAAAAAGTACAGGTCTGCTCAAAGGGGTTGTAACACATACTGGAGGACTGCACTTCGTTAACCCATTAGTTGGGAGTCAGGAATATGCCTCCAACATTCATTTATTGATAGACAACCTAAAAATCACTTGGAGAGTTTTGGTAGATAGTAAATAGGAAGCAAATACAAAATAAGGAGATTGTCCCTATACATCAAGTTTTGATTGACCACTGGGATCACTTACCTTCCCGGAACAAGGCATACTAGGGCACATCCCAGGCCACCCTTGATACTGAGGATTAGCTCTCTACTACTAATAGAAATCACAATACGTATCTTAAGTTTTCTGAGCTACTGGAAAGTAGAAACATTTAGCAGAACAGGATTATATTGAGTATGTATTTTGGTAAAGTCATTACCCATAATGTGGACAATTCAACTCTAAAACAAGTAAGGCATCCATGTTCTGCTATGTGTTATTGCTCATGGTCAATCAAGAGATCAGAGAGAGTGTGGCTGAGGCTAAAGGTTTGATGTTTTCTATTGAATATTGTCCTGCTCTGGGCTTCGAAAGTCCCAATCTCAAACGATGATAAGGGTTACATCTAAACAAAGCTCCCTAGTGCTACAGAGCAACAGCACTAGGCCTTGGGCCATATTCTGCTTTCATAAGGTTAACTACTTTAATTCTGTGGAAGAATTATAAGCTTGAAAAAAAAATAAAAAACATCCCATCAGATGTAAAAACCCAGATCCACTTCGCAACCATAATTGAGTTCTATTTCTAGATCGACACTTTTTGAGCTTATTGATAATTTACTCTTAAAATAAGACCGTCACCAAACCATTGTTTCTTAAAGTTAGTCTAATAACCCCCACCCTTAAATAAACAATACAAGTAAAATTTGGCACATTTTACAAACTTCATTCTTATGTGTATAGACTTGCTGTCATTTAAATGGTCGATACTTGGAAGATTGATAGCCAGTCCTGGCAAGAATCGGGAGGTTTACCCAACTTTGCTCTCATGTCAATTTAGATCTGCTCTCCTTCACTATACCTTGTTTGTCTCCTGCCCATCTACAGTAGTTATAGTTTGCAACTAGTAGAATCTAGCGTACCACAAAAAACATTAAACTTTCTCTTAAATTTTTATTTTCTTTTTGCTGTGGATATCCTATACACAAGTGTTAGCTTGGAATTGAGCTTGTGCTGTGATCTTCCCAATAATTACCAAATAAAGAGCCTGATAGTGGATTCATAATGACCTCTTTAATCTGAAAACAAGTTCCTAATAGCGGTGTTAATTAATACAAGCGCAGGATATGGAAAAAATGCTTAAGGATGAGTTTTCTCTTCGAGCAGAGCAGATGGTAACCTTTAATAATTGATTATGGGATAGATCGCTGACTGATAATTATTCAGTAGTTCTGGAAAACCAGAATTTCCATTTGTGTGATAGATAGATTTCCTGTCCGGACACGAAAAGTAAAATTATAGTTATCTGTTCAAGTGCTAAGTCATCAATATCAACTAAGATTACATTATAAAGTATTAGCTATTGACCATTCCTAAGAAATTCAAGTCCATGGTTGTCCCATTAGTTAAAGTAGAACAATTTATTTCATGTGGAAATGACTGAATAAATTTATTTAGCTTTAAGTCTGAAAATTTGCATAGGTTGGCCTTAAAGGGGTTCTCCAGGGGTTTGTATCAAGTCAGTGCCAAGGAAAACACAGCAAAATCTTTTTTCAAAGGACGCAAATCAGCCAATCAACTGGGGAATAATTTGAGGGGGTGTAAATAGTGCAGTTGCTACCGGGCTTAAGTGGCCTAGGGGCCATATGATGTACCTTTCCTATATGAGAAGACTTGTACTATAAACAATACATTATAATTGGGGGGGCTGGCACACATTTTACATGGGATCCAGCAGTTTAAAGTTAGGCCACTGCCCATCAACAAACTTTTCTAGGTGAACATAGAGCCTGAACTTCTGACCGAAGTCCAGGTTTGGATTTACTCATCAGTTATTATGCTGAAGACAAAGAAATACAGACATTTAACTTTTTTGAATACTTGGTTGATCCATCAAAATCATTGAAACTGAAGCATAGGTACAGTACAGGTCTATAGGGGTCTATGAGCGTCATGCAGCACAGGTCTATAGCAGTCTACGAGTGTCATGTAGTACTAGACTATAGTGGTCTATGCATGTCATGAAGTACTGGGCAATGTATAAGAAATAGAGGTTTATTTATTTGCTTACTGTTGCAATTTTATACATTTGCTTTGGGAATAGTAAGGGTTGGAGAATCTACATGCCCATCCAGTCTGTTGAAGATGTTATAGAGCTCTCTGATGTACTTGGTGTATTCCGGTGTGGATGTAACAGGCATTGCTTCCATATGGTGCCTTGTTTAATTAACATATGCTTACATTTATCAATGCAATTTTAAAGGGCTTATTCAGGGGTATGTGATTTGCTTTTGATGATAACATATTTAAAGTAAGTTTTTGCATAGGGCTAAAATGTGATCATGATAGTTGAAACAAGCCTGCACTCTAATGATTCATCCCTGATAGCCTCATGTCATGATTATCGCAGAAAAACAAGAAAGAGCAGGGAAAGACGACAGTCACCAATCCAACCGTAAATAATAAGTCTAGGGCCGGGCAGAACAGATTGTTCTCCTGTCTGACACTGCAGAGAGCTCTCTGCATTGCCCCCCCCCTCCCTTGCATTCCAAGATGAGATCATACAAAGACTTCCTGAGGCAAACAGTGTGAGGAGAGTAAATCTACAAGCTACAGGCAGATAAGGTCTTTATCCAGGGGAGGGAGGCACAGTAGAGCTGACAGTATATGTTATCACTGCGATAGTAGAGCTGAGAATGTCATTGTATGTTTTATGCATCTCATAGATCTCATCATCTCTCACCTCTGATCTGTCTCATCTCTCTGTTTCTATGTGTCAGATACTAGTGAATGTTCAGAAGCTAAATGAAAGTGTAGATAAACCTGGACCCCGATAGTCTAACCACATTGTCAGCACACAGCATCTCACAGCACAGGGGAATTATAAAGTGTCTGGTTAGAGAGTCTCCGTCCACTTCCTGGAATTTTATACTGACCATCCTAGGAAGTGATAAGAGCGAAAACAGCAATAAGGTGTTGAAAAGCATATTAAAAAAAATAAAAATAAAAAATATATAAAGTACAATGTGAATTCACATTTCACAACATGTGCATGAGTTTTATAATCAAATGTGTAGTATAGGTGCTGTGTGTAGTATATTTACTGTACATCTATCATGTTACATATATGGTACGTTATAGAACTTCTAAAACATGTGCAATTTTTAACACAAGCTTCTTAAGGTTCTGGGGCCTCTTGGATCTTTAAAGTTAATGAACCTTTATTTGACAACCTAAGCTCTTTTATTTTAATGAGTAAGAAGAATGTGCTTCCTATTCATTAACATGAGTCTCTATGGGAAGTTTAAAGTACTGTAAATGCCGTACTGGAAGATGATCACAAACACATTCTCAGATCTCATAGACTAATGTAATGCTAATAGAAACACGCAAGCTATACATTAATCACTATTACGGCTATGAATCTAATGATATACTTGAAATAAAAAAAAATAGTTCTACAGAATATATATTAAAAATTTTGCCAATTAGAACAGAATAGTCAATTAGGCAGCTTAGTAGCTGTTGGTGCCTTGTTGCCCCCCTCAATATTTGTCCCACTTTATGTTTCTGGAACTGGGAAATTAGATTGTGAGATTGTTCTGGAATATGTTTGTGCTATAAAAGCAATAGTAATATACATGGGCACTAGAGATTAAAGGACCTTATGGTCGGGTTCGCCTTTTGTGTTCGGCCATCTGAATTGGACATATTGCCTAATTGGTGGTCGAACAGCCAATCTGGCAAGTTGATATCCCTAGCAACTTGCCAGAAAATCTGATGGTCAAGTTTGAGTGTCCCCCTGGCTATGATTAGCCAGGGGGACATTTAAACTTGACCATCGGGTTCTCTCATTACTAGAAGGCACACATCAGTGCCTGACAATAGGAGAAGAGCGGATCACACACTTTAATTAGTGTTTTCCTAATAGAGGTGTGTTCTAAATGGACGGACTCTTCAGATGAACAGTCATTATAATGGGATAACCTCTATGAGGATACTTTGTAATATAATTATCCATGGAAGTTCCACTCCATACCAAGGTCAAGGTTATCTAACCAAGTGCAAAAAATGTATAATTAAAAAGGAGTACCTGAAGTTTTATATGAAATTCATAGAAAACATATACTGTACTTTAATGCTCATTAACTTCAATATATGATCCAATTAATAAATTTTTGGATAAAACATTAGTTTGTGTTGAATGTCGATTTGCTAAGGGTCATTTATTTTGACAGGACGCATTGGGCACTAGCCGTGAGGTTTTCCCTGATCAGCCCATGTGTGGCTGTTGCACTAATAAGGGTTTATCGGACACTCAATTGAATGCTATAGTAATTGCACTGGAATGGAACCTACCCACCCTTCCAGGTTCACTCCTTGGTGTGAGGTTGGCGAAGGAGGAACAACATTTTTGGCTTTAGATTTTAGTAAGTTTCTAACAGGAACATCCCAGGCCATAACAGAACTTCCTCCATGTGCTTGACAACTCAACTGGCACCATAGGATTCAGACTTCAAGCTCCAAAAGAATATTCTCATCTGGTTCCTCTGTTGATAAGGTGACAATAACCTTTTGTTTTATCAAAAGGTCTAGATAGTCTTTAGTGCTACAACACGTACCACTTTCTAACATGACCATGTCCTGTTTGGAAAACACATATGCAGATAAATTTGGCCTCCTGTTTTATGGTCATTCAAGATTGTCCAGGTAATGTTCACTTTCCTATGTTCTTGCTTTGAGCGGATCTTTTAAGGGTATACAAAGCTCATATCTAACAGTATTCTGAGTTTCACTTTTCAGTTTTATACAAATATCACAAAGATCCTTGAACTGGTTCTTCAAGTGAAATACAAATTATTAACTTGGATAAAAACAGTAATTCTGTGATGATGAATAGTCAGGGATAAAGCAGCAGAACCCTAGATCACAGTAAATCAAGTGATAATAACAGTGGTTGGAGGAAGACGGTATGCATCTTGGCAAATAATGGACACAGAGATGTGTGAGCCAGATTTATGGGTTCAGCTAAACCTCAAATATGTATTGTTGAGTCAAACCTGATGTTAAAAACAATCTAGATTGTATTATAGCATAGTAATGTGTGCAAGGATGTTATATAAAGCATGGGATAGCATAGCACAGTCCTTGGGTTACGTACAGGATAGGTTCTATAGGTTCGTTCTTAAGTTGAATTTGTATGTAAGTCGGAACTGTATACTTTATTATTGTAACTAGAGCCAAATTTATTTTGGTCTCTGTAACAAATGGATTTTAAAAATGTTGGATTGTCATACGAACCCGGATTAGCAATAAATCTTAATTGCAGACACCTTTGATAACTGTTATAGCTGATTGTTGTAGCCTAGTGCTAAAGTGCAGTAAATTACCAACATCCAGAGGTCCGTTTGTAACTAGGGGTCATCTGTAAGTCAGGTGTTCTTAAGTAGAGGACCGTCTGTATAATAAAGCATACAAAGTATGCAATCTAATCTGAAGAGTTATAGGATTACTAAAATAAACTCTAACATGAAAATCTTTTACATAGTTAAACATGTAATTAAAATAAACACTTTTGTATAAACATTTCAACAACATGCAAAAATGCATTTAGGATTAGAGATACCACAATACAAGGTCACATGAGACTGTGGTAGAATGTAAAGACTTTTATTTTGCACCATTGTTACCTTAAATAGGTTGAATTACATAATTCTCTACATTATCCCTCTAGTGTGACCTCAATGTGTTAACCATTCCTCTACTATAACATCTCTGTGATTGTTATCAAGGGTGCAACTACAGCGGCAGCAGCCATAGCAGCTGCTATGGGGCCTGCAGTGTCGGCATCCGACCTGACACCCTAAGAATGGAGTATGTGCATCATTATATACATATTACACTACACATTGTACAGAATAATATGTATGTAATATGTGCACATCTTACACAGTAGACAACGTGAAGAAAAGTGGGGGAGAGATAGGGGACAGCAGAACAACAGGACTAGGGATCTCTCATTTCTAATGTTCTGTATTATTTCTGTATTGTAACATCGCTGTGGGCATTATTCCTGTACTGTGGCATCACTGCGTGTATTAGCTCTGTACTGTCACATGGGGTAGCACTTCTGCCTTGCAGCACTGGAGTCCTGGGTTCTAGTCCCACCCAGGCCAACATCTGCAGAGAGTTTGTATGTTCTCTCTGTGTTTGTGTGGGTTTCCTCCGGGTACTCCGGTTTCCTCCCACACTCCAAAAACATACTGGTAGGTTATTTAGATTGTAAGCCCCATGGGGACAGGGACCAATTTGTCATGCTTTGTGCAGCGCTGCATAATCTGTAGGCACTATATAAATAAAGAATAATTATTATATAAATAAAGAATTATTATTATTATAACATCCCTGCAGATAATTTAATAAAAATCTGGAAAAAAAATCTGTTTGTACACACTGTATAGTAAGCTATAATTATGTGGAGATGTGCAGGAGCAGGAGAGATTAGAATTAGAAATCGGAAGTGAAATGGTTATGCAAAGTGTATAGTCCTTGCTGTGTAAGTACATTATCAGGAAAGCAGGGGATGGAGCTTCATTGAAGTGAAAGAGTATGTGGCATAGTCTGAGCTTGAAAGAGAAGAATACATAAAAGTTTCACTAGATCACAGACGGCAATGGAGGACTGATGGGAAACAATGGAAGTAAAGAAAGTTTAATATTACATGTTCTCCCCCTGCCTCTCCTGCAGCTTCTGCCAAAACTCAAAGTGGTTCAACATGACAAGGAAAATTGACTTGTTAAAAAGTCTTATTACTGGTTTTTATCTTTGGGAAGGGAAATATAGCAAGTAGACCTCCTTAGCTTCTATACCTAATAGTTGAAAAATGGGAAATGTCTAGTGGCAACTATGTATTTCTATCTCTTTTAAAGAAACAACAAAAATGTATAACTTTTTTTCTAATTCCTATTTTGATAAGTTTCTCTATTTGTCATGAAATTTCCCATAAAGTCCATCCAACTCCAACTCACTGGCTTTGTAGGTTAGCAAATAAAAAAAACTTCGCAATTACCTTGGTTAACCTTCTGTCATTGTTTTATGACCAAAGAGATTAAGGGACACTCTCAATCTGATTGCTAGAAAGGGACAAAAAAAAAGATTAAAGTGATAAAGCTCAGATAATAATGGTGTATTGTAAATTCCATTTTTCAAGGGTATGTTGAAGATTCCAATCATTTATGAATTATGAGTCAGGCAGAGGTAAAAAGCATGACCAACCGAACAAGCCAGACCTTGGACTGAACTCGTATGAAAAGTTAATAAACTGCTCCATCTAAAATATAGGATGTCGTTTATATTAAAAAGAAAGGATTTTGGCACATACACATTTATAGCTTAGCAAAATGAGGGAGATGTGACAATAGGGGGGCATTTTGGGTATATCCTACTTTACGTTAGGTCAAGAGATCTCCAAATTGTGGCTCCAAGATTCCCAGCCTGCATCCTAGAGGGTTACAACTGGTGTAAGGCCACACGCTTAAGACAACTGGACTAAACTCAAAATTAAAGGGAATTCACAATACAAAACAACCTTATCTTAAAGAGGTTTTCCAGGAATTCTGAAAAATCCTTTGGGGGGCTAAAGGGGGCAAAGAACTAAGGTGTTCTAGCTACTGGTTCCCGTCTTGTGTTCAGATCTGGTTAGAAGTGCTTGGAGTCATTGAACCCACTTTGGTCAATAGATGGGACTTTTAGGACCACAGGACACCACTTGTGCCATAAGAGGGATATGTTGAAAATTGGTAGAACTGACATGACACAGGAACCAAGCATACACGTTCCCCAGCCCCCACAGAGTTTTCCAAAATGCCTGGAAAATCCTTTTGGATCATGGGATAATAAACTGATTACACTCCAAGTGAACGTATGACTCTTCCAGTGGAAGCCATGGTCAACCAGTGATCATCCCTGCAATAAGCATTACCTGATGGCCTATTGGATCAATTGCCAATTTTGAGATGTATATTGTAGTTGACGTTCCTACAGAGAACATTTAACTTAGGCTCAAAGAGGAGGGAACTGAGAAAGAGTCCTCTTCATGATGTTCATATTACTTAGTAGGGTAGACAAACATGGTTTTCTTAATCATACAACCTACAATAGAGTGCCCATTTGAGTGTCTGCTATATTATCAGATCTTCTCCATTTACATAGAGGTTTTTATTAGTGATGAGTGGACCCGTTAAGGTTCGATTTCAAAAAGGTTCCTCCCAAACAGTCCCAAAATGTGATCAGGGAGTGATGACCCTGGGAAAATGCAGCAGATGGCTATGTAGCAGATGAGACAAAAAAAAAAAAAATAATATATATATATGCTTCTCTTTCCCTTATTCAAAGCTTCTCTACAAAGCACATGTACAGTAAGTTGGCTTATTTTTTAATGAATTTTGGTGCCCTCATTTCTAGTTTTCAGAATTGTCTAATGAGGCACAAAAGTGTATGAAATAATAAAAAAAGTCTGTACTGTATAGGGTAATTTTTTTTTTTTTTTTTGCTTTTTGCTAATTGCACCAAATTTTTGTGCAATTAGTTACATTAATTAGTTACATGATCCCAGTGTTCCATAAATCTATTCAGCAACCTAACTAGAGGTAGACCCAAGAACTAGACCCAAGTCCTAAATAGACCCCAGTTGTACTCAGTCTCGTCTTTCTTATTTTTTTTGCAATGTTTTCCTGTCTATCAAAATGCTTCTAGACAAATAGTCAAATGTTGATTTTAGAGAAAAAACTAAACAAATGAGTGCAATTTGATGCCTTGAAATTGGCCTTAATTTCAGATTCGCGGAAATATTTTGAACGAAGGGAAATGCGCAATAGGAAATTCTATTTGTTCCCTAAAAGCCATAATCCCATCTATGTTTCCCTCTGACAGGCCATCACTCAGTTCTATTGAATGACCCTTTGTCCTTAAAACTCTATATGATTTTTATTATAATGAGAAAACAAGATATACTGCTCAGTCTAATCGCATTTAGTGACTTAAGGCTTGCGCTCAATGGTAGATGATCCAGTGTTTTTGGAGTTAATACATTTCTGGAAATGACACTGCAGCTGTTCCAGAAGGTCGTGTTTGCTTTCCATTTCATAAGCTCTTTATGGTCTGGTAAGTGTCTGGTTTAGATAAACAGCATGGTACAAACGAAAGAGGAATGTACAGTGCTCTCTACTATAGAAATGTATATATTTTTACCCCAAACGTGTAGAATAACCTAGATAAAGCAGTCACTAATTTGTATACAGGCAGTCCCCGGGCTACGTACAGGATGGGTTCCATAGGTTTGTTCTTAAGTTGAATTTGTATGTAAGTCGAAACTGTAGTAGATCCAGACAAAAACATTTTTTGCCCCAGTGATTAGACTACAAGATATAATCTTTCTTAAAGTCTACTGACATATGTATATGTCTACTGTGCTGCTGATACAATTGTATCATACAGAAGATGTATGTGGGTTGTATGTATCAGCTACTAACGAGAGTGGCAGGGGTTACATGCTGTGGGATTTTGGTGGATGCCGTCTTACTACGTCCGCTCTAACAATTCTACAATAGGAAGAATGCAGATGCTAACATGTGCGATTTTTGATGTATTCTAATTTTTAGATCCATGGAGAAATAAAGCTTGAAAGACTCTTAATGGGGTATCCCCAGCACAGAACCCCATTCCCTATACACAAGAGGGGAATTTTCAGTGGGAGACTTTCAATTGGTAGGGAGAAAGTGTCTGTAGTGGAACAACCCCATTAAGGATCAATAACATACCACTGTAGGTAAGACATGTGCAAGCTCAGCTTCTCCTGCTCTATAACAGCCCACCAGCAGATAGGACACTATGGGGGTCATTTACTAAGGGCCGATTCGCGTTTTCCCGATGTGTTACCCGAATATTTCCGATTTGCGCCGATTTTCCCTGAATTGCCCCGGGATTTTGGCACACGCGATCGGATTGTGGCGCATCGGCGCTGGCATGCACGCGACGGAAATCGGGGCGTGGCCGAACGAAAACCCGATGGATTCGGAAAAACCGCCGCATTTAAAACAAAAAAATGTGTTGCGGAGCTTGCACTTACCTTCACTCAGCCCGGCTCGGTGTATTCCAGAGCGTTCCAGGGAACTTCAGCGCAGCAGGAACTGCCTTAATAAATCCCGGCCGGACCCGAATCCACCGCAAATGGGCCGGGTAAGTAAATCTGCCCCTATGGGAAATATGCTCAGCTCCTCCGGCTCTATAACATCTTACTTTCAGATAGAGCACTAACTACAATCTGCTCATCTCCTCCTCTCTACAACATGTTGACTTCAGGTAGAACACTATGGGGCACATGTATGATACACTTCCAGCTTTGTCCAATCGCTTTTGGGGACTTTTTTATGGCTTTTCTGCTGTAACGGATGTAACTTAGCGTTTTTTTTCCTTATTGATACAAGTAGCGTTTGGTCTGTAGTGAATTTGCAACTTTTTAAAACAAAATTCACAAAAGGTCACAATCAATTACAAGATAATTTCAGCGCCTGGTCAGGGGAAGACGGGGATTTGCGCCAAAATTTGTGACTTTCACATCTGGGTTCAGGTGCTAACTCAGGGAACACTGCAGACAACTAGACAATGGCACACTTCGATAGGAGACTGTCAGGTGAAAAAAAGTCTCAAGTGAGCACAAGCACCATGAAAAGTCTCAAAATTAATGAAAAGGCGAGCCAAAAATTTGATACATGTGCCCCTATGTACTATCTGCTCATCTACCACTGTTTTGCAACATGCTGTTTGCATAGAGGACACTATGTACAATCTGTTCTGCTCCTCCTGCTCTATAACATGCTGCCTGCAGATAGGACTCTATGTACAATCTGCTCAGCTCCTACTGTGCTATAACATGAGGCCAGCAGATAAGACACTATTTGCAATCTGCTCAGCTTCTCCTGCTCTATAAAATGCTGCCTGTAGATAGGGCACTATATACAATCTGCTCAGCTCCTCCTGCTCTATAACATGCTGCCTGCAGATAGGACACTGTGTACAATCTACTCAGCTCCTATACCTCTTTAACATGCTACCTGCAGATTGGAAACTGTGTCTGATCTGTTTAGCCCTCCCTGCTATATAATATGCTGCCTGCAGATAAGAGGCTAAGTACTAGAGGCTGCATAACAGATACCATACTGATTAGGGGGTGCAGAGGTTGTGGTCACACACGGGCCCAAGAGGTTTAGGGGGCCCTTATGGTGTCACTTTCCCATATAAGAAGACTAGTACTATGAACTGATACCGATCATGAGAGTATCCCTTTAAATTAGATTTCCGCGTTGCACAAAAATGAGGCAGAGCAGACAGATTTAGTATAAAACAAGTGCAGAGTTATTAATACTTCTGCATTTCACAGTATATCCTCTCCTTATGTTGTCACAAGGATCTGTATCTCTCCAGACTCCTCTGTTATATCCAGTTTGTTCCTAGAACGAAGCATAAAGCAGCAGATTACAGAAGGTCGGTTACAATCCGACCCTGTGTATGATATTCTGCACGAGGACGTCTATCGAAGACCTGGGAATTTATTCAGCATCGTACAATCTGCCATTTAGTCCAGATCTCCTTTTCTATCATTACATTACATCTGTACAAATTCCATTACAATGAATTAATTCAGCAGTCGCAGCTCCGAGAATTTGCCTTTTGTTGCTGCTGATGTGCCGGCATCGTGTGGGACTGTTGAAATATTTTCTGCCGCTTAATGACATTTTTTTTGTTACAATAGACTTATTTTTGCAGAACTTTTCATATTTTTCTGTCCTTAAAGTAAAAAAAAATTCTTTTTATACCATTGTATTTTATGCATTGTCAGATGTAGACGGAGCATGAGAATGTTTCTATGTAGTAATTGTAGCCATAGTGTGAGCAAAATATGTCTAAAAACAAACGAAATAGAGGACACTTAGGGTTCCGAATACATCAATACTGTGATACAAAATGACACTATGGATTAGACACTCAGAACATAGAGGATGTCACAGCTTATCTCCTCCTCCTCCCTGTACAATGACCTCTATATAGATAACACTGACCCATCATTACATCACTGCTGACAGTAGATGATGTCACAGCTTATCTCCTCCCCCTCCCTGTACAATGATCTCTATATAGATAACAATGACCCATCATTACATCACTACTGACAATAGAATGAGTCCAAGCTTTCTCCTCTCCTCCCCCTCCCTGTACAATGATCTCTATTATATTAACAATGACCCATCAACATCACTCTGAAAAATATGATGTCACAGCTTATCTCTCCTCCCCCTCCCTGTAGAACAATTATCTCTAATATAGATCACAATGACCCATCATTTACATCACTACTGAAATGATGATGTCACAGCTTTAATCTCCCTCCCCCTCCCTGTACAACAATGACCTCTATATAGGTTAACATGACCCATCATTCATCACTACGGAACATAGATGTCACCAGTTATCTCCTCCCCCTCCACTGTACATGACCTCTATATAGCATAACACTGACCCATTTAATTCAATACTCCTGACAAAGATGATGTCACATTCTATCCCCTACCTCCTGTACAACTGAACCTCTATATAGGTAACACTGACCCATCATTACATCACACTGACAATAGATGATGTCACATCTATCCCTTCCTCCTGTACATGGACCTCTATATAGGTAAACACTGACCCATCATTACATCACTACTGACAATAGATGATGTCACATCTATCCCCCTCCTCCCTGTACAATGACCTCTATATAGATAACACTGACTCATCACTACATCACTACAGACAATAGATATTGTCACAGCTATCTCCTTCCCCTCCCTCCCTGTACAATGACCTCTATTATATACACTGACCCATCATGTACATCACATATGACAATAGAGATTCACAGCTCATCTCCTCCTCCTCCCTTACAATGTCCTCTATATAGATAACACTGACCCTCATTACTCACTACTGACAATAGATGATGTCACAGCTTATCCCTCCCCCTCCCTGTACAATGACCTATCTAATAGATAACACTGACCCAACATTACATCACTACTTGAAATAGATGATGTCATAGCTCACTCCCTCCTCCCTGTACAATTGCCTCTATATAGATGACACTGACCCATCATTACATCACCTACGACAATAGATGATGTCACACGTCTTATCTCCTCCCCCTCCCTGTACAATGATCTCTATATAGATAACAATGACCCATCATTATATCACTACTGAAATAGATGATGTCACAGCTTTATCTCCTCCTCCTCCCTGTACAATGACCTCTATATAGATAACACTGACCCATCTTACATCACTACTGACAATAGTAATGTCACAATTATCTCCTCCCCCCTCCTGTACAGTGACCTCTAATATAGATAACACGACCCATCATTACTCACTACTGACAATAGATGATTCACAGCTAATCTCCTCCCCCCTGTACAATGACCTCTCATATAGATACACTGACCATTATTACATCACTACTACTGACAATAGATGATGTCACACTCATCTCCCTCCCCCTCCCTGTACAATGACCTCTACATAGATAACACTAACCCTCTTACATCACTACTGACAATAGATGAGTCACAGCTTATCTCCTCCCCCCTCCTGTACAATATCCTCTATATAGATAACACTGACCCATCATTACATCACTACTGACAATAGATTATGTCACAGCTTATCTCCTCCCCTCCCTGTACAATGACCTCTATATAGATAACACGGAGCCATCATTACATCACTACTGACAATAGATGATGTCACAGCTTATCTCCTCCCCCTCCCTTTACAAGACCCAAGTAGATAACAGACCCATCTACATCATACGACAATAGATGATGTCACAGCTATCTCCCCCCTCCCTGATCAATGAGAGAGTAATAAGCATAGAAATCCCGGCAAACTGAAATCTTGTAAGCTCCTTTTATTCGGGATGCAGCAGAAAGTAGGACACGTTTCGGCTCGCCCAAGCCTTTTCAACACAGTACAGGATCGCAAGGCAGAAGTAAAATCTGATACAGTAAGAAATTAAAGACACCAGAGTGATAAATACGGAATACAGGATACCAGAGCAACTTTAAAGGAATCTATACCAAACTCTGTAGTTGTATGAGCATATGATTAATGTGAAGCCAGAGTACCCGACCCCGGAACGATTGGAGCAGAGCTCTGTCAGTCACAGTGGCTTAACTGTTAAGACCCAGATCAGCTGCAGAAGATGATGGTATTGGTGCAATTATCCAAAACAGCCAGGAAACACTAAAGCCAGTGTTCACACGACAATATACAATAGAGACCTGATGAGATAGTCAGTGCATCCTCGCCACACTCCACGGACCGAGGGAAATGTGACACAGATGTTACACAAGTATCAGACTGAGTTCCCTTGGGCCCATCAGATATATTATGGCCTCCATCAGCTTTCTAGAAAATAGACTGTAGTGCCTCCAAATTAGGTTGTATTATGCTGCACCTCTGGGTCCAATACTGGTTCAGAGCCTGAACCCACCGAGGATCCTCTGGTACTCTGGTGGGCCTGTCCCACACCACACCAATGTGTCTTTGGTCCATGTGGATATTTGCACAAACAACTAAAAATGGCTTCTCCATAATCTGTACAGGGGTCCCCCTAACTTAAGGACAACCCGATTACAGACAACCCATGTTACAGACGGACCCCTCTGCCCACTGTGACCCCTGGTGAAGCTCTCTGGATGCTATACTATGAGTCCCAGACTGAATATAGCTGTAAGATGTCTGTAATGAAGCTTTATTGATAATTCTTGGTCCAATTACACCAAAAATTTTGAAACTCCAATTGTCACTGGGGCAACAAGAAAAAAAATGTCTAGAACTTCCATTATAAATTACAGTTTCGACTACATACAAATTCAACTAAGAACAACCTCCGACCCTATCTTGTATGTAACCCGGGGACATGCCTGTACAGAAAATAGAACTTGGAACACCAACAATAAATAATAAAGTAAATAAGAACCAGAACATGTAATGGATGTATTTAGTAAGTAGATATGGCTATGACCCATGCGGGGGGTTTGGAGCCCTGTAGGATCTCGACAGCTCTAAGTATGAATTTAGAAATTATCAGAGGAATAGGATTAATTGATTTGATGCCATATTATTTGAATGTTCTTCCCTTGAAACGCAATGTTTCTAAGGATTAATATATGACTCATATAGAGGCAACATAGGAACACACACCGAGTTGCCACATTTTGCAATTTTTTTGCTGGCAAGCATTAGCTTACCATTACTAATACCACCTTAAGTACATTCAAGTTATGCAACAAAGAAAAGTCATTGACACAGTCATTAGTCTCTACATTCACAGACTTCTTACATTTCCCTAATTGTTCATAAGTGTTTAGCGATGAGAGACACATTATCAACCACTTTAGCTCTACAGTTTTTATTACAATTGACAGTTCTATTGTGATTGTAATAGCATTTTAGAGGAAATTCTAGCATTTGGGAAAATACGCTAAATCCGCTTTCAAAATGACTCAGCAGGGTTCTGATGGACAGACACGGCGAGCTGAACCTGACTTTGTGATCGGAACTCATTAAGATATTAGATGTATCCAGGTCATAGCTAAAACCTTCGCTTGTGAAAGTTTAGCTTAGTTTTCTCAATACAACTTTTCCAGTTGCAGCACCGTGATCTATTCCTTTCGGTATCTTCATACGACCCATAATTCAGTACTAACATTCAGGTTCCTTTCAACTATCTTTAAAATAAAGTCTTAGACAGTCAATGAAACCAGAGTCAGAGAGAGTCAAAGACGACAGAGACAGTCAGAAAAAAATGAATTATAGACAGTCAGAAACAGGCAGAGATAGTCGAGACAGACAGAGATAATCAGGGATAACAGAGACAGTCAGAGACAGACAGAGAAGGTCAAAGACAGAGACAGTCAGAAACAGTTTGGAGACAAAAAAACATTATATATGCATCATCGTTGCTCTGACTGTTCTCTCCTCTCTGACTGTTCTCTCTGTCTCTGACTGTCCTGTCTTGGTCTGTCTGTGTCGTTCTCTCACTATCTTTGGCTGTCTATGACCGTTTTCTGTCTCTGAGTGTCTTGTCTGTTTCTGTCTGTCTGTTTTCCTGACTTTCTCTGTCTTTGACTGTCTCTGTCTCCATTTTCTCTGTCTGTCTGTCTCTGACTGCCTGTTTCTCGGCTCTGTCTCTGTATTTGTCTCTGATTGTCTCTGACTGCACTTGTCTGTGGAAGATTTATCAGAAGTGTCTTGCCCATAGCAACCAATCAACCATCAATTGTTTTAATTTTCCACAACTGTTTATAAAATTATAATCTGCTCTTGATTGGTTTCAGTGTGCAACTGGAACAGTTTTACCTCAGACATTTCTGATAATCTCTCCCCATAGATATCTCTGTATTCCTATCCATCATGAGCTGTATTATACTTATGCCTATAGTAACCAATCAAAGCTCAGGCTCATATTAATGATCTGTGGCAAAATAGCAATGAATCACGATTCAGCTTCTAACTCCACAGCAGCACAGACAATGAACACCGTAGATGTTGGGCAATGTGGATTTTGGAAGCGCTGGGTGATAATTTTGGCCTCAAAACCTGGTCTAAGACATTCCCTGAGTCGCAGACACTGTGATTGGTGATGTGTAAACACGCCACGGTGCAGATTCCTTAACGGACATACATGCACACACACCACTCAGCTTTATATTATTAGATATTACACAGCTTAGATACAGCAAGTCAACTACTCCATAAGTTGTGGTAGCTACCTCTACAACACTCACCACGGATCAGTCATGTTTAGTGGTTGCAGTGCCGTGCGTGTCATTTCAGAAGCCCTTATCTTGATTCTATACACCTAAAATATTATTTGTGTCACATTTAAGACAAAGATATTCATCTTTCAGAACTTTAAGATAAGCTGATGGTACTGAGAAACATAGATTGGCAGCACTTCATACGCCTCCACGTATCACTTCATTAAAAATATTCTTTATTTAGAAAAAATCGCATACTCAAAAATGGACAATACAAAGATCTACACGCGTTTCGACGCAACGGCGTCTTAGTCATGATCATATTAGTACTGAGAAGTACAAACTGAACTTACAGGTAGTTCAAATTATCTATCCTCTACCTGCACGCTTGCATTTCCAACTTGTATTCAGCTGCTGTATGTCTGGTTCTGTAGCTACAAAGCTACTCTGCTTATGCGATCTGAAACATGTATCGGTATCTTTAATATAGCCCACAAAATGTTTTAGTTGGTATAGAACAGAGATAAGGGGCTTCTGAAGTGATACTTCCTCTACAACCATTAAACTTGACTGACTTTTTATAGGTAAAAGAGGAAATGTCTTCTACAATGGACATTTCATACCCACTGAGGCGACCGATTTTAGTGAGCCTGGTGACAGGTTCCCATAATATTTTTTATAGGTAAACGAGTGAGATTTGACTTAAAAAAGGGAATTCTACAATGAAATTCATACCCTACCTGAGGGTGCTAGTAGCTCATGAGGGCAAAACCTGGTGATGGTCTACTTACAACATTAGTGAAGTCCATGTGGGATAGTAGCCAACCATGAGTCTTTTCCAAAACAGCCCCCCACTGTACCTCTATGCTTTTTACACCATTAAAAACTATTCATGTTTCCTTACTCAGCAATGTATTGGTTACAGAAATGTACTGTAAACCTACTAGTTGCATTTTTTCTCCACACCTCCATTACTTGACAATATCGACTGACCAAACTACTACTTCAGACACTTTAATATCTAAAAGGGGAAGTGTAGCATTGTGTGTGTGTCAAAAATCTCCACGCAGAGGAATAGATCTGGATTTAGGATGGATGTAGCTGGTAAGATCGCCAAAGTTAGGCCACTGGATATGTTATCCCGGGGGCCTCAGACATAGTCGCTCCAAGTTTCATTAGGCCCCTGGGCGACAGAAGCCTCAGTAGGCCCTTTGCAGGTGAACTCACGTGGCGGCATTAAAAATTCAAAATACTAAAACAGTCCGCTGTTCCTAAAATATTCCCTAGTTTATCATACCAACAACCGGCTCATGTTATTGTTATATAAATCCCTTCACATCCTATAAATTCATTAGATACAGCCCCCCACCCCATGGATACTTAGTACAGCCTTATGTGGCCCCCCCCCCAGAAGCTCTGGGCCCCCAGCATTGCCCTGTTATACCCGTGCTAGCGCCGGCCCTGTCTACAGGTACATCTCTGCCCCTGATCTCAGACTATTATGACATTGTAGCACTAAGGCTTCCATCTTTGCAATACTTTACATCTGCCTTGTATATTCAGCAGCGCGGTAAACTTGCTGCACCACTGGCAATTATTATATGTCATAGTCTGCTTTAATGAAAGTAATATCATACGGTGTAACACATCGCATAACCAAAGAATATTACCGCCATTTACATCCAGACCTGTAGTGGCTCTGTAATCTATACTAATCTCAGCTTAAATTTAACCTGCCACAGCACTTAACATTCCATTATCTCGTACAGTCCACATCTTATTGGCATTCTAAGTACTTTATCCTGAGAATCAAAAATGACAAATGTGTAACGACTTCTACTCTGCACCGTCTCTGCCGCAATATCCAGGGAAATGACTACTCCTGACGTCTATGTGATGATTTATGGGTAAGGACAGATTAGCATGCTGTAAAAATGCTTACCTACCAGTGAGTAACCCCTTTAATACCAATGTGAAATTTGTATAGTTTGATATATACTGTAGATGTAGCAAGTCCCATTTGTACAAAAGTTAGAAAACTACAGTGTACTTGAGTGCCATCCCCACAGAGTACAGTATCGTGGCATCGTGGCACATACTCAGAAGATAATGCATGCCCTATGTACGCATTGCCCATGTAACCAATCAGTAGCTCAGCTTTCATTTTCCATAGCTGTTTTAATTTAAAGCTGAGCTCTGATTGGTTACCATGGGCAAACTAGAATTTTTTTACTCAGACACTTCCTGATAGGTCTTCCCTTGGACTTCACCAATTTCATTGTTATTTTTAACTGGAAATGGTGACATTGGAGCACATTTACTTAGGGTCCATTGGACGCATTTCTGTCAGTTTCCCGAAATTTCCAATTTTTTCCCTGAATTGCAGGGTTTTTTGCCACACGCAATCTTCAGTTTTGGCACACAGCTTCATGCACACAAATCGGGCGTGGCGTCGGCAACCCGACTGAGTCGGACAAACCACAAATTTAACTTTCAAATTGTGTGCCAGATACGCACTTCCATGCACCGGGAAGAAGATGGTGTACTTCGGGCGGAACCTGAGCGGGGGAAGCGACAGCATCAGCAAATTGCACATAACGATCTAGTGAATTGCGGTAGCTCTGAACCCTCACCGACATTCCGTGATCTGCGGACCATGGACCGGTAAGTAAATGTGGTCCAATTTGTAAGTAGCGAAGAGTTGCTTTAAGAGGTCCTAACCACAAATTTTCTGGTGTGTACCAAGCTTGCAAGTTCAGTTCCCCGTCCCCAAATTTCATTAGAAGTTGCTGGGCCGGGATGGGTTGAGTGCAACTTCACCCTGTGGTTATGCCCTCGATCAGTGCTGGCACTGATCAAATGTGTTAACTTTTAAAATGGCTATGATCGCTCACCGGATAACGAGAAGTATCAGAAATGAGGAATACAAATCTCCGAATACTAGAAAAACTGTGATATTCGTCATGAGCTAATGATTTCTGTGACATTTTTAAAACTTGGAGGTTCAAGTGACCCCAATCCTATTATCTTGGAGCCCAATTTCAGACCCAACTCTTTTGGAATCAAAAGAGGATGATGATCGTTTTAGTAAACCATTTTGAAAGATTACATTTACTTACTAGGATATAATTAAGATGTCTTGGTATTAAAGAAGACATTTCTTTCGAGTTTCTCTACTGTTTAGCCATCACACTGCAGATAGATTTCTCCGCGCCTTTGTTCTCTACTTCTCATCTCTTCTACATCTCTCTCATTAGTCTTATGATGTTGTACAAGGAAACCATTTTCTAAAAGAGATGTTGCCATGGAAAATATCGTGACAACTAGGATGCATAATAATATCTTTTCATTCTTTTGAAGCTGAAGGTGAAATTGCACATTTTTAGGGGTTCCCAACTGCTGGGTCAGTTATGAAGGATGTCAATTTTATAGAAGCAGTAAAAATAATTTAAACCTTCACTTATCTGGAATGTGTGAAAAATTATTTAATTTTTAGATTTCTTCACAGCTTTTCGTAGAAAAGTAAAGATCATAGTAAACTTGTAAGTGTAGAAAATGCGTCAATAAGAGGCGACAAATCCACAAAAACGAGGGATTGTCCAGTGACACCAGGTTAGCCGCTATCTACCGAGTAGGGCGCTGAACTTGCTGATGCACACCCAAAATAATTCCATTCATTTCTTGGAACTAATGGAGATAGCCCCCGTTAGATACCTCAGCTACCTCCTTCAGGGCCACAGAGATGAACAGAGCAGTGGGGCATCTGGGGTACAACAGAGGTCCAACTTCACGTGATCCCATGGTGCCCCATCATGAACCGACCCACCAATCAGCTAACGTTGTCACTGACAAACCCTTTATGGGTCTAATACATCAACATCTATAGAACATGCTACTGAGAGCCTTATGTAGATGGTTTTTGAATGTATTTTAGGATTTTCTTGTGTGTGTTTTTACAATGTGCTTCATTAATTATTTGGCAAAATGAGAGTGGGCTCTAGTCTATATAAGGGCTTTTCACTATAGGCATCACAGTTTATTCAGATCTGCAGCCAGTTAGAGTCTACATGGGAGGACCAGAGAAAAAGATCTAACAGTTTTGCCCCCAACCACAGGAAAACCAATTAAAAGACTTCTCCAAACCTAACAGTTACCCCACCCAGAGAGAACCTGCACCTGTAGTCTGAGTTATGCGAGTCAGAAGGGTGAAGATCAGAATAGCACACCAACATTCCATGCCCGTTATTAAGTCAGTGAGAATAGTGATACTCTTCATAAGACGGTGCTGCAAAGTAAAACTACACCAATACTGTGTAAAATACTGGTATATTATCGGTATAAGCCAAACCCCTAATTTTAAACACATTAACTGGAAAAACTATTGACTTGATATAAGCAGATGGTGGGAAATGCATTGGTCACAGTCCCCCCCGTATATAGCCTGCAGTCCCTGTAGTTTTTATAGCGCAGCCCCTTAGTATATACCTGCCTAGCTCCTGTAGTATATAGCCAGCCAGCCCCTGTAGTATAGAGCCTGCCACCCCCTGTAGTATTAGCTGCCAGCCACTGTAATATATAGTCAGTACAGCGCATTGTAGTATATACCACAGCCCCTGTAGTATATAGCCTAGATGCAGCCCAAGTGTACTAAGCTTCCGATGGCCCCCTCCAGGGCAGTCCATCTTCTATCCAAATGGCTTTGGCTTGGCTCTGTGTCCCTGGATCCGTCCAAGCTCACTGAACACCCCATAGGTTGCCGATGCTGGCGCACATAGTAATGTCAGCGTGCGGCGACGTCACATGCCTACGACGGACCGTGGGATACGGACCGGTGCCGGATCCATGATGGCAGAGGAGACTGCTCCCGGAGGGGCCTCGGTAGGTGAATACACATTTTGTATTTTTCTTTATTCGAGTATATGCCAGTTAGGCAGCGTTTTTGTTCTGAAAGACTTGGCTTATTCTCAAGTCTATATATGGTAACTATGTAACTATGTGGCTGAATGAAGACTGAATGATAGCAACTTTTTTCCCAAGGCAATTGCAAAAGTCCTTGACAACACCGCGGTGATTTTAGCTCCCTGTATTGAACTACCCAAACCACCCGCCCCCCCCTCCTATAAGTATGAAGCAACATCCTATATCATTTATTTCACACTCTGGAGAACTACAGGTGTCACAGTACTAAGAGCACAGCAGTGTCAGGACATACCTCTTGATGCATTTAGAAATCTGAAATATAAACCCCTGCTCCGCGGTTATACTGGTATTGAAATTCACTTCTATTAAAGTGCAGGGTAACGGTTGAATATATGTTTTTGACTTTAAAATTTCTGTAAATTTTTGGCAGTACTCACTCCTTTAAAATAGGTTGTGACTCGTATGCGTCACACAATACAACCCTAATTATATACAAATGTTGGACCGAGGTGAACATATTCTCATAATTGACATCATAAAGAGCAAAGAAAAAGATATAAGTGAGGAAGAGAAGGCACACGGAAGTATGCTGAACAGACTTCCGGAATCTGCGAGAAAGTCCTGCTGAGGCCTCTGGACATAGAAGCGCATTACCAACAGCGAGTGAACTTCTTCATTTACAGATAAGAAGTTTAATGTATTGCAGGGTGTTAAAGCAACATATACTTTCCATGTCTGATCACTTACACATACTGCAATGTTTCAGTAAGAAGAAAGAGCACATTCATTTATGTAAATCGATCTTTAATTGAACACAAAATCAGCAAACTTTAGCCATATAGAAAATCTTATTAGAATCCATCAACTAATAATTAATATATTGGCGTTCCTTATAACAGACCCTAATCGATAGTGGTTATTATCAGTGCTTGTATGCGATAATTGTGATATTTTCCTCCTCCTGCCACCTTCATGAAGGCGACACAGTGTGCAGCACAAGGCATTCCTGCTCTAAAGGCTACGGTTAATTTATGCTCAGTCAAGACCTGTAGAAGTGTATCCCATCACCCAAGCTGTAACGTCCCGATTAAGCTCGGGGGGATGGGTGGGCAGAGGTAACATCTAACGTGGGCGTGAACTTTTGGGTTTGAACTCGGATGAAATTCCTAGCTGAACTAATGGTTGTCCTCCGATCCTACCCTTGTCATCATAGGAGATCAATTCAGATGCCATCTTGGAATAAGTTGGGAATACATTTGTGGCAAAATTTTATGTCCCGTTCAGTCCAGATTAGTAGTTCAGGATCATGTGTGGATCCCGTGACACAGTGGACGTGCTTAAGTAACAGACACCCTGGTTCACGGATCACAGGACCTCCGTTTTCCATGTCGCTCCTCAATCCCTTGGTTACCAGATCATACATTACCGCATGCTATTCGTCTCCCTCCTTGTCCGGATCCACAACACAGTGCATCTGGCCGTCAATCCTATGACCACTAACTTCATAGACTTGAATAGAGAGTGGGCATACTGTGTGGCAAATCTTTAGTCCAGCTATGAGTTTAGTTTCAGGATCTGTGGTGTGGATCCTCTGACCACCGTGGATGAATGACTACTACCGCACCTGGACGACCGAGTCCTCAAGATGGCAACCCTCGGTTTTCACCAGAGCCGCCACAAGCGGGTTTGGACTTTTCTGGCGGCGTGGCACCACCACCCCGGTTGTCCCCGGTGAGACTTTGTCTGTGGTGGAGCAAGCGCTGTAGAGAATTGTCAGGCAGACATGCGTGGTCAGGCCAGACACGGAAAGGTCAGACACAGCACAGATCAAGTCGGGGGATGTTGGACGATAAGGTGTTCGCACAGAAGCGAGGTCCTGAACTGAATCGAGGTCACCCGTGAATTCAGAATAACGCACGAGCATCATGAACAATCTTCTTAAGGCTTTAAAGTAAGTTCCTCCCGCTGGGGCCACAGAGGTACCTGGTGCGCTTGGCGACCCCACAATAATAGGTCGCAGTACGGTCCCCCTACATTAGAAGGTCAAAACCGTTTGCCTTTCTTTCGTGAAAGGTGTATGCTCAAAGGTGCGGATCCCCATCTAGCATGTATTGTTATGACATTGTTCTGTTTGAGGTCTCATTAAGATTAAACATATGAATACCTCATTAACTCATTATCCGACATGATGTATCAGTAGAGTCTACTGAATAAAGGGGACATATCTATTGTTTATAGGGGATGTGGAGAACTTTGTAATAAAGATGCAGTGAATTGATTTATTTCTTTTTAGGATCAGTATTTACTATAACAGACACTGTCGGAGGAGTGTACAGTAACTTTGAAAAAACAGGAATGAATGTACAGTAAGACTAAAATGCTCAGGGCATATTTGAATCGCTATAATAGAGAAGAAATAGAAGTAAATGGCAGGAGAGCCTCCTCAGAACCAGTAAATAAGACCACAATGAAGTTTTTTATTGTCTCTTCTCAAACCGTCGCTGCGGTGCTCGATAAATCCTAAGTAGATTTTCTACAGCTCAACCATTAACAGTCTCATCTCATGAAGTGAACAATAGCTAGAATATATAGACTTTCCTTGTGGATCATAACTAATTTTACCTAGGGACTTCCTTCGTATACTTTTCCTTCGCGTGTCACTAGTTTTGGTAGACTTCAATGTTGTTTGAGATATAAAACCGTACTTTAACATAAAAAAATCTAACCACCAGGAATAAGGATTGTAAACCAAGTACCTTGAACTTCTGGTGTGCCCCCTGTGAGGATCCACTCTAACTTTAGCATCTATTATGCCCTCGTTTTTTTTTTAAAGACTTAAAAAATCATGCAAATGACCCCAAGGGCTCTGGGCTCTTTTACACCACCTGGAGCTCAGATCCCCTGGGCTCATTGCATAATCTTTTAAAGCATTTTTTTTCTATAAAACAAGGGACATAAGATCGATAAGAAGCACAGTCCTCCAGAGGGGCAGCCCACCAGTATGTCAGTGTGCGTGGTTTACAATCCTCAATCCTGGTGGTGATGTCCTTTATAGATGGATATGGTATGTAATTAATACAGAAAAATTAACAGGTTTAAGTTCTCAAGCACGTGAATCCATCATAGACCGTGACTGGCCGCAAATTTGTGGCCCAGATCACAGCCCCATAGAGTCTATTGGCAACCGACGTCACGGTGCGGTTGAGACGGGCACCATGTGAATATGGAAACACAAGATTCCAGTCTCGGATAAGTGGTGGTCCTTGTTTTTAATCCTTGCAACTCCTTGTATTGACTTCTTCAACTTCATAGTGTAGACTCTTCAAATATTCCCAATAGACAACATGTTACAATATCCTAACGAGAATGTTTCCTAACGTTCTGTCATCATGCTGTTCTTCTTATCCTCATTTTATAGCTCCCGGATTCTTCAGTTTACCCATAAAATGTTCTTCTATCATAATCCATGGACTTTCCTAAACGCTTTAACAGTGCACACATTAATGTTCATGAACGGTGATCTACAGGCTTTTAACATTCACCTTATACAACTATATGCTTTATATACTACAGTACTATTAAAAGGACTTGTGTTAGATTCAGTAAAAATGTTATATGTGGCCCTAGTTTGTGTACTGGCAAGATCGCTCGACCTATGAAGCCCGGAGTACGATTGATATCTCTGTTCTGCTACCATCTGGTGGGTTCTTGTATGCCAGGCAGTCATGTAAAGCGAATCATAAAAAAAAAGGACTGGACTGTAAAATATAATTCTTTACCACGATATACATCTACGTACAACTACACAATGTATGAGTGCAAAAATAACACAATAACTAATGATAAAAAATAACATACTGCTGAATCTGGGACCATGTATATAACTACTTATTATCCAAATCAAAAATATTACTTTTAGCCTATTTATTACGAGTTGAGCGAATCATCCAATGATCAGTAGATGACCTTTGGGTTTGGGTCCCAATGGAACGGTCCAACCTGTATATGGCCCCTCTCTAGTCCCTAAGCAGACTTTTTATTTTTATAAAAAACCTGTGTTTTGTTAATTTTTAGAAATTTATTTTAGCTTGTTTTCTCACCCATCTCCATCCCTACAACTCTGGGCTGAAGACAGTGTTAGTTTGTCCCATCGTCTTGAAAGAATCGTTTCTCAAGGCAAATCCTTAAAATTGGGTAGGAAAATTAAAAAACTGCATGCTGTAGTTTGTACTATCGGTAGTTTAAAATACAAGGTAAAACTAATTTAAAAAACCTCTTTCAAATCCCTTTTCTTTCCGTGGAACCTGCCATGAAAATAAACACATATAATGCCTATACACATGTTAGTATCGTTGTTGTAAAAGTGATCAAAGGTTGTACATCCCCAAATGGTAGTAATCTTAAATATCATCTTCACACTGCAAAAAATGACGCCTTACTCACTCCTGTACCGTAGAAAAATATTAGCCTCAGAATGTGACGAAATGAGACTTTCATTAGACTTTGAAGACTTTACCCTTATCATGGTGCTGCTAACATTTGGTGACCATTATACCACATGCAAGGGGGTTCTCTTGTGATAAAACCCTTATATTCTGCAAATTCCTCCCCGCCCCCTATGCAGTTGGGCCAGGGAGGGGATGGTGCCAAGGCTGTACTGGAGTCCTGAGTGGGGCGTTCTGGCCCCCGCATCTGGGCCTCTACTACAGCCTGTGGCCCGTTCGCAGTTTGCAGCTACGGGAGCACTTCTATCGGCCTCCCGATAGATTTGGCATGTACCCGGGCGGCACCATCATACAACGGTCTTTAGTGGCTAGTGTATGATAATTGTCCCATATTTTCATATTCCCTCTTGCATATAAGGTTGGCTCATCTAGACATATGCAGTATGTCGTAAACCTCGTCACTACAAACTACAACAAACCAATATAAATAGCAATCGTCTAAACAACAAAGCAAAGGAAGCAAATAAATAAAATCTGTTGCTTTTGGCAATCTTGAACGACTGTTTTTCTCTGCAGGTATCTATAGTCTGGAGTTTAACAACACCACTTTAATATCAAAGCTTGTAGTAAGAAACACCACAAAACTCCCTGAACAAAAGACCATAACGCTGCCGCTTTACCAGGGTCAAGGTCTAATCGTGTCGAAAAGGCTCTTATACACAAACAGTGAAGAAGATGATTTCATTATTTTGTATACCTTACATTCACCTTTGGTCCTCCTTAAAAAAACCCAAACTTAAATTAAACAGGCATTATATTTGTATCACAAACTCACTCCCATCACTCAGAACATAAGATAAAAAAACAAACATTAGCTCATAGACTTGTTTTTGTATATCTACCGTTGGATCCCTCATCTCCTTGGTTGGTTTTAGACATCTTTCTCTGTTTATACCTAACCGCTATCGCTATCCCCTTTGATGAGACCCATGCTGTGACCTTAGAGGGCCCTGTGATGTGACTTTCAGGGGCAAGAGCTGGTATCAGCCAAGGGAGGGCTAAGAAATAATTGGGGGACACCTTTATCGATGAGTGTCTGAGGTAAACTGATTCTGTTGCCCATGGGAACCAATGAGAAGCTCAGCTTAACTTTTTTAAAAGCTGTGAGGAAATAAAAAACTGAGCTTGATTGGTTTCCCCTGGGCCTACAACACGTTCTGCTCTCAGACACTTCTGATAAAAACGCCCTAAGAATACAATATTGCATATAGATCTGAGAAGTATGGATGACCTTCCTAAGTAATGATCAAGAGCCAAAGATCAATGTCCAAAAGATATGGGGCGATTTACAACTATCACTGTGGTTCATTGACACCCCAAGATCACAGGAGCATGGTCGCACGCCACCAGGCATACCTGGGCAAGGGCCGGTCCCAAGACTGCTGGTGGGCCCACATGGACAATCTCAGTCCCTAGGAAGCCTGGCAGTGCTGATAAGGGATGATGGGGGGCTTTATTTTTTAAACTATGAGGGGGCTATATACTAAAATAACATTACAGGCTTTTGAGATGACAATATCGAATATGTTTAGTTTCTGAATTGTCTAATGCCATCACATGAGTTTCACGCAAGGGGGGCCCCCAAACCCTGAGGTCTGTTCCCATTGGCTACTGAACCTGAGGCAGACACTGACAGTAAGGCTACATTTACACAGACCGTGACCCGCTCGGGCCGTACAAGGCAGCCACCCGACCACGCTGGGAGCAGAGGAGGCAGGGGTGAGCCGTCCCTCTCTCCATATAATGCACGGGTTACGGTTCAGTGCACACGGGGAAAGATAGGATGTGTCCTATTTTTTTTCCTGGCTGAAGCAGTGTCTTCTATGGGGGGCGTATGTATTGCCCAATCTTGGGCCGTACATACGTCCCCCATGCATCCACGTAAATGACCTTGCTAGCCTGTTTAGAGGTATATGAGGTAATAGGTCATTACTATAGATCAGGCTATAATGGCGTCTATTTACTAGTTATTCTGTATATTTTAGTTGTTTACTTAACCTTTGTGGATTTTTTTCTGTGTATGTTGGTCTTTTAAGATATTTGTTTTAGCTGTTATTTAATGTTTTCAACCATTTTGTTTTGGGTTTCCTCCTTTTTAGTGGTGTTATTTTGATTTTGGATGGGAGCAATCTGTTTTGATCTTGTGGGTGTACATTGGTGTTTGTCCCCATTACTTGTATCGTGTAAAAAAAAAAAGAGGTAGCATGCAGCTCCATATTCTCATAGTAGCTAGTATCTGAAACTCATTTCCAAATCGACTTCTTGTGTTTTTTGTATTTCACAGGTTACTATGATCATATATCCCCACGATCTGACTATGAAATGACTTACCTGTGGATATGCGATCAAAATCCACCCTGTGAAAACCCTCACTCACAGTATTGTTTCATTTGGCAGAGTTCATAAAATAATTCTTTTTCCATTCTGTATTTGCCAACTAATGGTATTGGTTGGTTTTCCTTCCCACATTTGGCCTTTTGATAACCAATTAAATAAGATATGACTACTCTATTCCAGCAGCCAAGTTCACACATTTCTTAAGTTAAAATCCATAGATTCTCGCTACTTGGCATATACTGCTGAGCCTCTAGGATTAGCAAGAACTAAATATACTCTTCATTTTCTAACCAGTCCATTTGTTAGATGATGTCACAGCTTATCTCCTCCCCCTCCCTGTACAATGATCTCTATATAGATAACAATGACCCATCATTACATCACTACTGAAAATAGAGATGCACAGCTTATCTCCTCCCCACTCCCTGTTACATGACATCTATATAGTAACACTGGACCCATCATTACATCCACTACTGACAATAGAGGTCACAGGCTTATCTCTCCCCCTCTCCTGTACAATGACACTCTATATAGATAACAATGACCATTTAATTCAATAACTCCTGACAATAGATGATGTCACATTCTATCCCCTCCTCCTGTACAATGACCTCTATATAGGTAAACACTGACCCATCATTACATCATAATGACAATAGATGATGTCACATTATCCCTTCCTCCTTGTACAATGACCTCTATATAGGTACACTGACCCATCATTACATCACTACTGACAATAGATGATGTCACATCTATCCCCTCCTCCCTGTACAATGACCTCTATATAGATAACACTGACTCATCACTACATCACTACAGACAATAGATATGTCACAGTCTATCTCCTCCCCTCCCTGTACAATGACCTCTATATAGATAACACTGACCCCATCATTACATCACTACTGACAATAGATGATGTCAAGCTCATCTCCTCCTCCTCCTGTACAATGTCTCTATATAGATAAACACTGACCCTCATTACATCACTACTGACAATAGATGATGTCACAGCTTATCTCCTCCCCTCCCCTGTACAATGACCTTCTATATGATAACACTGACCCAACTTACATCACTACTTGAAAATAGATGATGTCATAGCTCATCTCCTCCTCCCTGTACAATGGCCTCTATATAGATGACACTGACCCATCATTACATCACTACTGAAATAGATGATGTCACAGCTTATCTCCTCCCCCTCTGTCATGATCTCTATATAGATAACAATGACCCATCATTATATCACTACTGAAAAAGATGAGTCACGCTTATCTCCTCCTCTCCCGTACAATGACCTCTATATAGATAACACTGACCCATCATTACATAATACTGACATAGATGATGTCACAGATTATCTCCTCCCCCCCCCTGTACAGTGACCTCTAATATAGATAACACTGACCATCATTACATCATACTGACAAAGCTGAGTTCACAGCTAATCTCCTCCCCCCTGTACAATGACCTCTATATAGATAACACTGACCATTTACATCACTACTGACAATAGATGATGTCACAACTCATCTCCTCCCCCTCCCTGTACAATGACCTCTACATAGATAACATAACCCTCTTACATCCACTACTGACAATAGATGAGTCACAGCTTATCTCCTCCCCCCACCCTGTACAATATCCTCTATATAGATAACACTGACCCATCATTACATCACTACTGACAATAGATTAGTCACAGCTATCTCCTCCCCTTCCTGTACAATGACCTCTATATAGATAACAGAGCCATCTACATCACTACTGACAATAGATGATGTCACAGCTTATCTCCTCCCTCCCTTTACAATGACCTCTAATAGATAACACGACCCATCATTACATCACTACTGACAATAGATGATGTCACAGCTTATCCTCCCCCTCTCCCTGATCAATGAGAGGAGTAATAAGCATAGAAATCCCGGCAAACTGAAATCTTGTAAGCTCTTTATTCGGATGCAGCAGAAAGTAGGACACGTTTCGGCTCGCCCAAGCCTTTTCAACACAGACAGATCGCAAGGCAGAAGTAAAATCTGATACAAGTAGAAATTAAAGACACCATAGTGATAAATACAGGAATACAGGATACCAGGAGCAACTTTAAAGGAGATCTATACGCCAAATCTGTAGTGTATGAGCATATGATTAATGTGAAGCCAGAGTCCCGACCCCAGGAACGATTGAGGCAGAGCTCGTCAGTCACAGTGGCTAACTGTTAAGACCCAGATCAGCTGCAGAAGGAGATGGTATGGTGCCAATTAATCCCAAACAGCCAGGAAAACCTAAAGCCAGTGTTCACAAGCAATATCAATAGAGACCTGATGAGATAGTCAGTGCATCCTCGCCACACTCCACGGAACGAGGAGAATGTTGACACAGATGTTACACAAGTATCAGACTGAGTTCCCTTGGGCCCATCAGATATATATGCCTCCATCAGCTTCTAGAAAAGACTGTAGTAGCCTCCAAATTAGGTTTATTATGCTGACCTCTGGGTCCAATACTGTTCAGAGCCTGGACCACCGGAGATCCTCTGGTACTCTGGTGGGCCTGTCCCACAACACACTAATGTGTCTTTGGCCATGTGGATATTTGCACAAACAACTAAAAATGGCTTCTCCATAATCCTGTACAGAGGTCCCCTAATCTTAAGGACAACCCGACTTACAGACAACCCATGTTACAGACGGACCCTCCTTGCCCACTGTGACCTTGGTGAAGTCTCTGGAGCTATACTAGGTCCCAGACTGAATGATAGCTGTAAGATGTCTGTAATGAAGCTTTATTGATAATTCTTGGTCCAATTACACCAAAAATTTGAAACTCAATTGTCACTGGGGCAACAGAAAAAAAATTGTCTAGAACTTCATATTAAAATTACAGTTTCGACTACAACAAATTCAACTTAAGAACAAACCTCCACCTATCTTGTATGTAACCCGGGGAACTGCCTGTACAGAAAATAAGAACTTGGAACACCAACAATAAATAATAAAGTAAATAAGCACAACAGAACATGTAATGGATGTATTTAGTAAGTAGATATGGCTATGACCCATGCGGGGGTTTGGAGCCTGTAGGATCTTGACAGCTCTAAAAGGTATAATTAGAAATTATCATAGAATAGGATAATTGATTTGATGCCATATTATTTGAATGTTCTTCCCTTGAAAGAATGTTTCTAAGGATTAATATATGAACTCATATAGAGGCAACATAGGAAACACACACCGAGTTGCCACATTTTGCAATTTTTTTTGCTGGCAAGCATTAGCTTACCATTTACAATACCACCTTAAGACATTCATAGTTATGCCAACAAAGAAAAGTCTTGACACAGTCATTAGTCTCTTTACACAGACTTCTTACATTCCCTATTGTTCATAAGATGTTTTGATCATGAGAGCACATTATCAACCCACTTTAGGCTCTACAGTTTTCTATTACAATTGAGTTCCTATTGTGATTGGTAAATAGGCATTTAGAGGAAATTCTATGCATTTGGGAAAATGCGGCTACCCGCTTTCAGAAATACTCAGCAGGGTTACTGATGGACAGACACGGCGAGCTGAACCTGACTTTTGATCGGAACTCATTAAGATATTATGAATGTATCCAGGGTCATAGCTAAAACCTTGCTTGTGAAAGTTTAGCTTAGTTTTCTCAATAACACTCTTTTCCAGTTGCAGACCGTGATCTATTCCCTTTCGGTATCTTCATACGACCCATAATTCAGTACTAAACATTCGGTTCCTTTCAACTATCTTTCAAAATAAAGTCTTAGACAGTCAATGAAACCAGAGTCAGAGAGAGTCAGAGACAACAGAGACAGTCAGAAAAAAATTGAATTATAGGACAGTCAGAAACAGGCAGAGATAGTCGAGACAGACAGAGATAACAGGGATGACAGAGACAGTCAGAGACAGACAGAAGAATGTCAAAGACAGAGACAGTCAGAAACAGTTTGGAGACAAACAAAACATTATATATGCATTCATCTGTTGCTCTGACTGTCTCTCTCTCTGACTGTCTCTCTGTCTCTGAATGTCTGTCTTGGTCTGTCTGTGTCGTTCTCTCACTATCTTTGGCTGTCTATGACCGTTTCTGTCTCTGAGGGTCTTGTCTGTTTCTGTCTGTCTGTTCCTGACTTTCTCTGTCTTGACTGTCTCTGTCTCCATTTTCTCTGTCTGTCTGTCTCTGACTGCCTGTTTCTGACTCTGTCTCTTATTTGTCTCTGATTGTCTCTGACTGTCACTTGTCTGTGGAATGATTTTATCAGAAGTGTCTTGCCCATAGCAACCAATCAACCAATCAATTGTTTTAATTTTCCACAATGGTTTATAAATTATATTGCTCTCTGATTGTTTCAGTGTGCCAACTGGAACAGTTTTACCTCAGACATTTCTGATAAATTCCCCCATGATTACTCTGTATCCTATCCATCATGAGCTGTATTATACTTATTGCCTATAGTAACCAATCAAAGCTCAGAGCTCATATAATGATCTGTGGCAAAATAGCAATGAATCACGATTCAGCTTCTAACTCCACAGCAGCACAGACAATGACACTGTAATGTTGGGCAATGGTGGATTTTGAAAGCGCTGGGTGATAATTTGCCTCAAAACCTGGTCTAAGACATTCCCTGAGTCGCAGAGCAGCTGTGATTGGTGATTGTAAACACGCCACGGTGCAGATTCCTTTAACGGACATACTGCACACACACACTCAGCTTTATATATTAGAATATTACAAAGCTTAGATACAGCAAGTCAACTACTCCATAAGTTGTGGTAGCTACCTCTACAACACTCACCACGAGATCGATGTTTAGTGGTTGCAGTGCCTGTGTCATTTCAGAAGCCCTTATCTTGATCTATAGCACCAAAAATATTATTTGTGTCACATTTAAGACAAAGAATATCATCTTTCAGAACTTAAGATAAGCTCGATGGTACTGAGAAACATAGATTGGCAGCACTATACGCCTCCACGTATCACTTCATTAAAAATATTCTTTATTTAGAAAAAATCGCATACAAAAATGGACAATACAAAGATCTACGCGTTTCGACGCAACGGCGTCCTTAGTCATGATCATATTAGTACTGAGAAGTACAAAACTGAACTTACAGGTAGTTCAAAATTCTACCTCTACCTGCAGCTTGCATTCCAAATATGTATTCAGCTGCTTGTATGTCTGGTTCTGTAGCTCACAAAGCTATCTGCTTATGCGATCGAAACATGATCGGTATCTTTAATATAGCACAAAATGTTTTAGTTGGATAGAACAGAGATAGGGGCTTCTGAAGTGATATTCCTCTACAACCATTAAACTTGACTGACTTTTTTATAGGTAAAAGAGGGAAATGTTTCTACAATGGACATTTCATACCCACTGAGGCGACCGAAGTGTTTAGTGAGCCTGGGACAGGTTCCCTAATATTTTTATAGGTAAACGAGTGAGATTTGACTTAAAAAAGGGAATTCTACAATGAAATTCATACCCTACCTGAGGGTGCTTAGTAGCTCAGTGAGGGAAACCTGGTGAAGGTCTACTTACGACATTAGTGAAGTCATGTGGGATAGTAGCCACACCACTGAGTCTTTTCCAAAACAGGCCCCCAACTGTAGCTCTATTGCTTTTTACACCATAAAAACTATTTCATGTTCTTACTCCGCAATGTATTGTGTAACAGAAATGTACTGTAAACCTACTAGTGCATTTTTCTCCACAGCCTCCATTACTTGACAATATCGACTGACCAAATACTACTTCAGACACTTTAATATCCAAAGGGGAAGTGGTAGCCTTGGTGTGTGTCAAAAATTCCACGCAGAGGAATAGATCTGGATTTAGGATAGGATGTAGCTGGTAAGATCGCCAAAGTTAGGCACTGGATATGTTGATCCCGGGGGCCTACAGAACATAGTCAGCTCCAGTTTCATTAGGCCCTGGGCGACAGAGAGCCTCAGTAGGCCCCTTGCAGTGAACTCCGTGGCGCATAAAAATTCAAAAATCTAAAACAGTCCGCTGTTCCTAAAATATTCCCTAGTTTATCATACCAAACAACGGCTCATGATTATTTTATATAAAATCCCTCACAATCCTATAAATTCATTAGATACAGCCCCCTCAACCCATGGCTTACTTATGTACAGCCTTATGTGGGCCCCCCCCCCAGCAGATCTGGGCCCCCAGCACTTGCACTGTTATACCCCGTGCTAGCGCCGGCCCTGTCTACAGGTACATCTTCTGCCCCTGATCTAGACTATTATGACATTGTAGCACTAAGCTTCCATCTTTGCAATACTTTACATCTGGCCTTGTATATTCAGCAGCGCGGTAAACTTGCTGCACCACTGGCAATTATTATAATGTCATAGTCTGCTTTAATGAAAAAGTAATTCATAACTGGGTAACACATCGCATAACCAAAGAATATTACCGCCCTTTACATCCAGACCTGTAGGATGGCTCTGTAATCTATACTAATCTCAGCCTAAATATTAACCTGCCACAGGCCTTAACATTCCAATATCTCTGTACAGTCCACACTTATGGCATTCTCAAGTACTTATCCTGAGAATCAAAAATGACAAATGTGTAACGACTTCTACTCTGCACCGTCTCTGCGTCAATATCCAGGGAAATGACTACTCCTGACGCTATGTGATGATTTATGGGTAATAGGACAGATTAGCATGCTGTAAAAATGCTTACCTACAGGAGTAACCCCTTAATCCAATGAATTTGTATAGTTTGATCTAATACTGTAGAGGTAGCAAGTCCCATTTGTACAAAAGTTAGAAAAATACAGGGTACTTGAGTGCCATCCACAGAGTACAGTATTCGTGGCATCGTGGCACATTAACCGAAGTATAGCATGCCCATTGTAGCATTGCCATGGTAACCAATCAGAGCTCAGCTTTCATTTTTCCATAGCTGTTTTAATTTAAAAGCTGAGCTTGATGGTTACCATGGGCAACTAGATTTTTTTACTCAGACACTTCTGATAGGTCTTCCCTGGACTTCACCAATTCATTTATTTTTAACTGGAAATGGTGACAATTGGAGCACATTTACTTAGGGTCCATTGGACGCATTTCTGTCAGGTTTCCCGAAAATTTCAAATTTCCTGAATTGCACAGGGGTTTTTGCCACACGCGCTTCAGATTTTGGCACACAGCTTCAATGCGACACAATCGGAGGCGTGGCGTCGGACAACCCGACTGAGTCGGACAAACCACAGAATTTAACTTTCAAATTGTGTCGCAAGATACGCACTACCATGCACCGGGAAAAGATGGTTACTTCGGCGGAACCTGAGCGGGAAGGACAGGAGGGAAGCGACAATGCAGCAAATTGGACACACGATCTAGTGAATTGCGGTAGCTCTGAACCCTCATCCGACATTCCGGATCTCGGACGCCAATGGGACGGTAAGTAAATTGGTCCAATTGTAAGTAGCGAGAGTTGCTTTAAGAGGTCCTAAACCACAAATTTTCTGGTGTGTACCAAAGCTTGCAAGTTCAGTTCCCCAGTCCCCAAATTTCATTAGAAGTTCTGGGCCGGGACTGGGTTGAGTGAAACTTCACCCTGTGGTTAATGCCCTCGATCAGTGCTGGCACTGACAAATGTGTTAACTTTTAAAATGGCTATGATCGCTCACCGATAACGAGAAGTATCTAGAAAATGAGGAATACAAATCTCCGAATAGCTAGATAAACTGATATTCGTCATGAGCTAATGATTTCTGTGACATTTTTTAAACTTGGAGGTTCAATACGGGCCCAATCCTATTATCTTGGAGACCCAAGTTATCAGACCCAACTCTTTGGAATCAAAAGAGGAATGATATCTTTTAGTAAAACCATTTGAAAGATTACATTTACATTACTAGGATTAATTAAGATGTCTTGGATATTGAAAAGACATTTCTTTCGATTTCTCTACTGTTTAGCCATCACATGCAGATAGATTCTCCGCGCCTTTGTTCTCTACTTCTCATCCGCTTCTACATCTCTACCATTAGTATTATGATGTTACAAGGAAACCATTTTCTAAAAGAGATGTTGCCAATGGAAAATATCAGTGGAAAACTAGGGTATAATAATAATTATCTTTTCATTCTTTTGAAGCTGAAGTGAAATTGCACATTTTTATGGGGTTCCCACTGCTGGGTCAGTTTGAAGGATGTCAATTTTATAGAAGCAGTAAAATAATTTAAACCTTCACTTATCGGAATGTGTGAAAAATTATTTAATTTTATAGATTTCCAGCTTTTCGTAAAAAGATAGAAAGATAAAGTAAAACTAGTAAATTGTAAGTGTAGAAAATGCGTCAATAAGAGGCACAAATCCGACAAAAAGAGGGATTGTCCAGTGACAACAGGTTAGCCGCTATCTACCGAGTAGGGCCTGAACTTGCTGATCGCACACCCAAAATAACCAATACCATTCTTTCTAGCAACTAATGGAGATAGCCCGCCTTAGATACCTCAGCTACCTCCTCTCAGGGCCACAGAGATGACAGAGCAGTGGGGCATCTGGGTACAACAGAGGGAAAAAGGGAAAGGGAAGAATTAGGCGCTGGGGAGCGGACACGTCTCCCTCCATCATTACATCACTACTGACAATAGATGATGTCACATCTTATCCCTTCCTCCCTGTACAATGACCTCTATATAGGTAACACTGACCCATCATTACATCACTACTGACAATAGATGATGTCACATCTTATCCCCTCCTCCCTGTACAATGACCTCTATATAGATAACACTGACTCCACTTACATAACTACAGACAATAGATGATTGTCACAGTTATCTCCTCCCCTCCCTGTACAATGACCTCTATATAGATAACACTGACCCCATCATTACATCACTATGACAATAGATGATGTCAAGCTCATCTCCTCCTCCTCCTGTACAATGTCTCTATATAGATAAATGACCCATCATTACATCACTACTGACAATAGATGAGTCACAGCTTATCTCCTCCCCTCCCCTGTACAATGATCCTTTATATAGATAACAACTGACCCCATACATCACTACTTGAAAATGATGATGTCAAGTCATCTCCTCCTCCCTGTACAATGCCTCTATATAGATACACTGACCCATCATTACATCACTACTGCAAGATAGATGATGTCACGAGCTTATCTCCTCCCCCTCTGTACAATGACTCTATATAGATAACATGACCATCATTATATCACTACTGAAAAGAGATGATGTCACGCTTATCTCCTCCCTCCCTGTACAATGACCTCTATAGATAACACTGCCATCATTAATCAACTGACATAGATGATGTCACAGTTATCTCCTCCCCCCCCCTGTACATGACTCTATATAGATACACTGACCATCATTACCATCATACTGACAAAGTGAGTCACAGCTAATCTCCTCCCCCCTGTACAACTGACCTCTATATAGATAACACTGACATCATTACTCACTACTGACAATAGATGATGTCACAATCATCTCCCCCCCTCCCTGTACAATGACCTCTGACATAAGATAAACAATAACCCTCTTACATCACTACTGACAATAGATGATGTCACATCTTATCCCCTCCTCCCTGTACAATGACCTCTATATAGATAACACTGACTCATCACTACATCACTACAGACAATAGATGATGTCACAGCTTATCTCCTCCCCTCCCTGTACAATGACCTCTATATAGATAAACACTGACTCACCTCACTTACATCACTCATGACAATAGATGATGTCAAGCTATCTCCTCCTCCTCCCTGTACAATGTCTCTATATAGATAAAACTGACCCATCTACATCACTACTGACAATAGATGATGTCACAGTCTTATCTCCTCCCCTCTCCCTGTACAATGACCTTCTATATAGATAACACTGACCCAACTTACATCACTACTTGAAAATAGATGAGTCATAGCTCATCTCCTCCTCCCTGTACAATGCCTCTATATAGATGACACTGACCCATCATTACATCACTACTGACAATAGATGATGTCACAGCTTATCTCCTCCCCCTCTGTACAATGATCTCTATATAGATAACAATGACCCATCATTATATCACTACTGAAAAAAGATGATGTCACAGCTTATCTCCTCCTCTCCCGTACAATGACCTCTATATAGATAACACTGACCCATCATTACATACACTACTGACATAGATGATGTCACAGATTATCTCCTCCCCCCCCCTGTACAGTGACTCTATATAGATACACTGACCATCATTACATCATACTGACAATAGATGATTCACAGCTAATCTCCTCCCTCCCTGTACAATGACCTCTATATAGATAACACTGACCATTTACATCACTACTGACAATAGATGATGTCACAGATCATCTCCTCCCCCTCCCTGTACAATGACCTCTAATAAGATAACACTAACCCTCATTACATCACTACTGACAATAGATGAGTCACAGCTTATCTCCTCCCCCCCCCTGTACAATATCCTCTATATAGATAACACTGACCCATCATTACATCACTACTGACAATAGATTAGTCACAGCTATCTCCTCCCCTTCCCTGTACAATGACCTCTATATAGATAACACCGAGCCCTCTACATCACTACTGACAATAGATGAGTCACAGCTTATCTCCTCCCCTCCCTTACAATGACCTCTATATAGATAACACTGACCCATCATTACATCACTACTGACAATAGATGATGTCACAGCTTATCTCCCCCCTCTCCCTGATCAATGAGAGGAGTAAATAAGCAATAGAAATCCCGGCAAACTGAAATCTTGTAAGCTCCTTTTATTCGTGATGCAGCAGAAAGTAGGACACGTTTCGGCTCGCCCACAAGCCTTTTTCAACACAGTACAGGATCGCAAGGCAGAAGTAAAATCTGAATACAGTAGAAATTAAAGACACCAGAGTGATAAATACAGGAATACAGGATACCAGGAGCTAACTTTAAAGGAGATCTATAGCCAACTCTGTAGTGTGTATGAGCATATGATTAATGTGAAGCCAGAGTCCCGACCCCAGGAACGATTGGAGCAGAGCTCTGTCAGTCACAGTGGCTTAACTGTTAATGACCCAGATCAGCTGCAGAAGGATATGAGTATGGTGCAATTAATTCCAAACAGCCAGGAAACCTAAGCCAGTGTTCACACTGACAATATACAATAGAGACCTGATGAGATAGTCAGTGCATCCTCAGCCACACTCCACGGACCGAGGAGAATGTTGACACAGATGTTACACAAGTATCAGACTGAGGTTCCTTGGGCCCATCAGATATATTATGCCTCCATCAGCTTCTAGAAAATAGACTGTAGTAGCCTCCAAATTAGGTTGTATTATGCTGCACCTCTGGGGTCCAATACTGGTTCAGAGCCTGGACCCACCGGAGGATCCTCTGGTACTCTGGTGGGCCTGTCCCACACCACACTAATGTGTCTTTGGTCCATGTGGATATTTGCACAAACAACTAAAAATGGCTTCTCCCATAATCATGTACAGGCGGTCCCCTACTTAAGGACACCCGACTTACAGACAACCCATAGTTACAGACGGACCCCTCTGCCCACTGTGACCTCTGGTGAAGCTCTCTGGATGCTATACTATAGTCCCAGACTGAAATGATCAGCTGTAAGATGTCTGTAATGAAGCTTTATTGATAATTCTTGGTCCAATTACACCAAAAATTTTGAAACTCCAATTGTCACTGGGGCAAAAGAAAAAAAATTGTCTAGAACTTCCATTATAAAATATACAGTTTCGACTTACATACAAATTCAACTTAAGAACAAACCTCCAGACCCTATCTTGTATGTAACCCGGGGACTGCCTGTACAGAAAATAGAACTTGGAACACCAACAATTAAATAATAAAAGTAAATAAGACACAAAGAACATGTAATGGATGTATTTAGTAAGTAGATATGGCTATGACCATGCGGGGGGTTTGGAGCCCTGTAGGATCTCTGACAGCTCTAAAGGTATAATTAGAAATTAATCAGCATAGAATTAGGATATAATTAGATTTGATGCCATATTATTTGAATGTTCTTCCCTTGAAGCAATGTTTCTAAGGATTAATATATGACATCATATAGAGGCAACATAGGAACACACACCGAGTTGCCACATTTTGCAATTTTTTGCTGGCAGCCATTAGCTTACCATTTACTAATACCACCTTAAGACATTCATAGTTATGCAACAAAGAAAAAGTCATTTGACACAGTCATTAGTCTCTTTACACAGACTTCTTACATTTCCCTAATTGTTCATAAGATGTTTTAGCTATTATGAGAGCACATTATCAACCACTTTAGGCTCTAACAGTTTTCTATTACAATTGCAGTTCTATTGTGATTTGTAAATAGGCATTTTAGAGGAAATTCTATGCATTTGGGAAAATTGCGCTACCGCTTTCAGAAATACTCAGCAGGGTTCTGATGGACAGACACGGCAGAGCTGAACCTGACTTTTGATCGGAACTCATTAAGATATTATGATGTATCCAGGGTCATAGCTAAAACCTCTGCTTGTGAAAGTTTAGCTTAGTTTCTCAATACAACTTTTCCAGTTGCAGACCGTGATCTATTCCTTTCGGTATCTTCATACGACCCATAATTCAGTACTAACATTCAGGTTCCTTTCAACTATCTTTCAAAATAAAGTCTTAGACAGTCAATGAAAACCAGAGTCAGAGAGAGTCAGAGACAGACAGAGACAGTCAGAAAAAAATTGAATTATAGACAGTCAGAAACAGGCAGAGATAGTCAGAGACAGACAGAGATAATCAGGGATAGACAGAGACAGTCAGAGACAGACAGAGAATGTCAAAGACAGAGACAGTCAGAAACAGTTGGAGACAAAAAAAACATTATATATGCATCTATCTGTTGCTCTGACTGTCTCTCTCTCTCTGACTGTCTCTCTGTCTCTGACTGTCTGTCTTGGTCTGTCTGTGTCTTTCTCTCACTATCTTTGGCTGTCTATGACCGTTTCTGTCTCTGAGTGTCTTTGTCTGTTTCTGTCTGTCTGTTCCTGACTTTCTCTGTCTTTGACTGTCTCTGTCTCCATTTTTCTCTGTCTGTCTGTCTCTGACTGCCTGTTTCTGACTCTGTCTCTGTATTTGTCTCTGATTGTCTCTGACTGTCACTTTGTCTGTGGAATGATTTATCAGAAGTGTCTTGCCCATAGCAACCAATCAACCAATCAATTGTTTTAATTTTCCACAACTGTTTATAAAATTATATCTGCTCTCTGATTGGTTTCAGTGTGCAACTGGAACAGTTTTACCTCAGACATTTCTGATAAATCTCCCCCATAGATATCTCTGTATTCCTATCCATCATGAGCTGTATTATACTTATTGCCTATAGTAACCAATCAAAGCTCAGAGCTCATATTAATGATCTGTGGCAAAATAGCAATGAATCACGATTCAGCTTCTAACTGCCACAGCAGCAGCAGACAATGACACCTGTATATGTTGGGCAATAGGTGGATTTTGGAAAGCGCTGGGTGATAATTTTGCCTCAAAACCTGGTCTAAGACATTCCCTGAGTCGCAGAGAGCAGCTGTGATTGGTGATTGTAAACACGCCACGGTGCAGATTCCTTTAACGGACATACATGCACACACACACTCAGCTTTATATATTAGATATATATTACACAGCTTAGATACAGCAAGTCAACTACTCCATAAGTTTGGTAGCTACCTCTACAACACTCACACGAGATCAGTCATGTTTAGTGGTTGCAGGTGCCGTGTCATTTCAGAAGCCCTTATCTTTGATTCTATAGCACCTAAAAATATTATTTTGTGTCACATTTAAGACAAGAATATCATCTTTCAGAACTTTAAGATAAGCTGATGGTACTGAGAAACATAGATTGGCAGCACTTCATACGCCTCCACGTATCACTTCATTAAAAATATTCTTTATTTAGAAAAAATCGCATACATCAAAAATGGACAATACAAAGATCTACGCGTTTCGACGCAACGGCGTCTTAGTCATGATCATATTAGTACTGAGAAGTACAAAACTGAACTTACAGGTAGTTCAAAATGATCTACCTCTACCTGCAGCTTGCATTTCCAACTATGTATTCAGCTGCTTGTATGTCTGGTTCTGTAGCTCACAAAGCTATCTGCCTTATGCGATCTGAAACATGTGATCGGTATCTTTAATATAGCACAAAAATGTTTTTAGTTGGTATAGAACAGAAGATAGGGGCTTCTGAAGTGATACTTCCTCTACAACCATTAAACTTGACTGACTTTTTTATAGGTAAAAGAGGGAAATGTCTTCTACAATGGACATTTCATACCCGACCTGAGGCGACCGATAGTTTAGTGAGCCTGGTGACAGGTTCCCCTTAATATTTTTTATAGGTAAACGAGTGAGATTTGACTTAAAAAAGGGAATTCTACAAATGAAATTTCATACCCTACCTGAGGGTGCTAGTAGCTCAGTGAGGGAAAACCTGGTGATAGGTCCTACTTACGAACATTAGTGAAGTCATGTGGGATAGTAGCCACACCACTGAGTCTTTTCCAAAACAGGCCCCCAACTGTAGCTCTATTGCTTTTTACACCATTAAAAACTTATTTTCATGTTCCTTACTCAGCAATGTATTGTGTACAGACATGTACTGTAAACCTACTAGTTGCATTTTTCTCCACAGCCTCCATTACTTGACAATATACTGACCAACTACTACTTCAGACACTTTAATATCCTAAAAGGGGAAGTGGTAGCATTGTGTGTGTGTCAAAAATCTCCACGCAGAGGAATAGATCTGGATTTAGGATAGGATGTAGCTGGTAAGATCGCCAAAGTTAGGCCACTGGATATGTTATCCCCGGGGGCCTACAGACATAGTCAGCTCCAAGTTTCATTAGGCCCCTGGGCGACAGAGCCTCAGTAGGCCCCTTTGCAGTGAACTCACGTGGCGGCATTAAAAATTCAAAATACTAAAACAGTCCGCTGTTCCCTAAAATATTCCCTAGTTTATCATACCAAACAACCGGCTCATGATTATTTTATATAAATCCCCTTCACATCCTATAAATTCATTAGATACAGCCCCCTCACCCCATGGATTACTTATGTACAGCCTTATGTGGGCCCCCCCCCCAGCAGCTCTGGGCCCCCAGCACTTGCCCTGTTATACCCAGTGCTAGCGCCGGCCCTGTCTACAGGTACATCTTCTGCCCCTGATCTCAGACTATTATGACATTGTAGCCACTAAGGCTTCCATCTTTGCAATACTTTACATCTGGCCTTGTATATTCAGCAGCGCGGTAAACCTTTGCTGCACCACTGGCAATTATTATATGTCATAGTCTGCTTTAATGAAAGTAATTCATAACTGTGTAACACATCGCATAACCAAAGAATATTACCGCCATTTACATCCAGACCTGTAGGATGGCTCTGTAATCTATACTAATCTCAGCTAAATTATTAACCTGCCACAGGCCTTAACATTTCCATTATCTCTGTACAGTCCACAGCTTTATGGCATTCTCAAGTCACTTTATCCTGAGAATCAAAAATGACAAATGTGTAACGACCTTCTACTCTGCACCGTCCTCTGCCGGCAATATCCAGGGAAATGACTACTCCTGACGCTATGTGATGATTTATGGGTAATAGGACAGATTAGCATGCTGTAAAATGCTTACCTACAGTGAGTAACCCCTTTAATACCAATGTGAATTTGTATAGTTTGATATATACTGTAGATGTAGCAAGTCCCATTTGTACAAAAGTTAGAAAACTACAGTGTACTTGAGTGCCATCCCACAGAGTACAGTATTCGTGGCATCGTGGCACATTACTCAGAAGATAGCATGCCCTATGTAGCATTGCCCATGGTAACCAATCAGAGCTCAGCTTTCATTTTTCCATAGCTGTTTTTAAATTTAAAGCTGAGCTCTGATTGGTTACCATGGGCAACTAGAATTTTTTTTACCTCAGACACTTCTGATAGGTCTTCCCCTTGGACTTCACCAATTTCATTTTATTTTTAACTGGAAATGGTGACATTGGAGCACATTTACTTAGGGTCCATTGGACGCATTTCTGTCAGGTTTCCCGAAAATTTCCAATTTTCCCTGAATTGCACAGGGTTTTTTGCCACACGCGATCAGATTTTGGCACACCAGCTTTCATGCGACACAAATCGGAGGCGTGGCCGTCGGACAACCCGACTGAGTCGGACAAACCACAGAATTTAACTTTCAAAATTGTGTCGCAAGATACGCACTTACATGCACCGGGAAGAAGATGGTGTACTTCGGCGGAACCTGAGCGGGGAAGCGACACATGCAGCAAATTGGACACACGATCTTAGTGAATTGCGGTAGCTCTGAACCCTCATCCGACATTCCGGATCTGCGGACGCAATGGGACCGGTAAGTAAATGTGTCCAATTTTGTAAGTAGCGAAGAGTTGCTTTAAGAGGTCCTAAACCACAAATTTCTGGTGTGTACCAAAGCTTGCAAGTTCAGTTCCCCAGTCCCCAAATTTCATTAGAAGTTCTGGGCCGGGACTGGGTTGAGTGCAAACTTCACCCTGTGGTTAATGCCCTCGATCAGTGCTGGCACTGATCAAATGTGTTAACTTTTTAAAATGGCTATGATCGCTCACCGATAACGAGAAGTATCTAGAAAATGAGGAATACAAATCTCCGAATAGCTAGAAACTGTGATATTCGTCATGAGCTAATGATTTCTGTGACATTTTTAAAACTTGGAGGTTCAAGTGACCCCAATCCTTATTATTCTTGGGAGCCCAAGTTATCAGACCCAACTCTTTGGAATCAAAAGAGGATATGATATCTTTTAGTAAAACCATTTGAAAGAATTACATACATTATCTAGGATATAATTAAGATGTCTTGGATATTAAAGACATTTCTTTCGAGTTTCTCTACTGTTTAGCCATCACTGCAGATAGATTCTCCGCGCCTTTGTTCTCTACTTCTCATCTCTTCTACATCTCTCTCATTAGTCTTATGATGTTTTACACAGGAAACCATTTTCTAAAAGAGATGTTGCAATGGAAATATCAGTGAAACATATGGATAATAATAATTATGCTTTTTCATTTCTTTTGAAGCTGAAGGTGAAATTGCACATTTTTATGGGGTTTCCCAACTGCTGGGTCAGTTATGAAGGATTTCAATTGTTATAGAAGCAGTAAAAATAATTTAAACCTTCACTTATCTGGAATGTGTGAAAAATTATTTAATTTTATAGATTTCCAGCTTTTCGTAGAAAAGTAGAAACATAGTAAACTTGTAAGTGTAGAAAATGCTCAATAAGAGGGCACAAATCCGACAAAAAGAGGGATTGTCCAGTGACAACAGGTTAGCCGCTATCTACCGAGTAGGGCCTGACTTGCTGATCGGCACACCCAAAATAATGCTCCATTCACTTTCTATGGAACTAATGGAGATAGCCCGCCTTAGATACTCAGCTACCTCCTTCAGGGCCACAGAGATGAACAGAGCAGTGGGGCATCTGGGGTACAACAGAGGTCCAACTTTCACGTGATCCATGGGTGCCCCATCATGAGACCGACCCACCAATCAGCTAACGTTGTCACTGGACAAACCCTTTATGGGTATAATACATCAACATCTATAGAACATGCTACTTAGCCTTTATGTAGATGTTTTTTAGAATGTATTTTAGGATTTTTCTTGTGTGTGTGTTTTACAATGTGCTTCAATTAATTATTTTGGCAAAAATGAGAGTGGGCTCTAGTCTATATAAGGGCTGTCTCACTATAGGCCAATCACAGTTTAGTCAGATCTGCAGCTCAGTTAGAGTCTACATGGGAGGACAGAGAGAAAAAGATCTAACAGGTTGCCCCCATACCACAGGAAAACCAATTAAAAGATCTTCTCAAACCTAACAGTTACCCACCCAGAGAGAACCTGCCACCTGTAGTCTGAGTTATGCGAGTCAGAAGGGGTGAAAGATCAGAATAGACACACCATTCCATGCCGGTAGTAAGTCAGGAGAATAGTGATACTCTTCATAAGACTGTGTGCTGCAAAGTAAAGTACACCAATACTTGTGTAAAATACTGTATATTATCGAGTATAAGCCAAGACCCCTAATTTTAACACATAAAACTGGAAAAACCTATTGACTTGAGTATAAGCAGATGGTGGGAAATGCATTGGTCACAGTCCCCCCAGTATATAGCCTGCCAGTCCCTGTAGTTTATAGCCTGCCAGCCCCTGTAGTATATAGCCTGCCAGCTCCTGTAGTATATAGCCAGCCAGCCCCCTGTAGTATATAGCCTGCCAGCCCCCTGTAGTATATAGCTAGCCAGCCCCCTGTAATATATAGTCAGTCAGCCATTGTAGTATATAGCCAGCCAGCCCCCTGTAGTATATAGCCTGCCAGCCCCAAGTGTACTAAGCTTCCGATGCCCCCCTCCAGCAGGTCCTCTTCTATCCAACATGGCTTTTGCATTGGCTCTGTGTCCCTGCGATCCGTCGCAAGCTCACTGACACCATAGTGTGTGCCGATGCTGGCGCACATAGTAATGTCAGCGTGCGGCTGACGTCACGATGCCTACGACGGACCGTGGGGATACGGAGCCGGTGCCGGATCCATGATGGGCAGAGGAGGACTGCCCGGAGGGGGCCTCGGTAGGTGAATACACATTTTGTATTTTTCTTTATTCGAGTATATGCCGAGTTAGGCAGCGTTTTTTGTTCTGAAAGACTTGGCTTATTCTCAAGTATATATATGGTAACTATGTAACTATGTGCTGAATGAAGACTGAATGATAGGCCAACTTTTTTCCCACAGGCAAGTGCAAAAAGTCCTGACACCGCTGTGATTTTAGCTCCCTGTATTGAACTACTCCACAACCCGCCCCCCCCTCCTATAAGTAAATGAAGCAACATCCTATATCATTTATTTCACCACTCTGGGAGACTACAGTGCACAGTACTAAGAGCACAGCAGTGTCAGGACATACCTCTGATGCATTTAGAAAATCTGAAATATAAACCCCTGCTCACCGGTTATACTTGGTATTGAAATTCACTTCTATTAAAGTGCAGGGTAACAGGTTGAATATATGTTTTGACTTTACAAATTTCTGTAAATTTTTGGCAGTACTCCTTTAAAATAGGTTGTGACTCGTATGCGTCACACAATACAACCCTAAATATATACAAAATGTTTGGACCGAGGTGAACATATTTCTCATATTGACATCATAAAAGCAAAGAAAAAAAGAATAAAGTGGGAGAGAAGAAGGCAACACGGAAAGCTGAACAGACTCCGGAACTGAGAAAGTCTGCTGAGGACATGCTGGAAATAGAAGCGCATTACACAACACGGAGGAACTTCTTCATTTACAGAAGAGAAGTTTAATGTATTGCAAGGGTGTTAAAGCAACATAAATACTTTCATGTCTGATCACTTACAACATACTGAATGTTCTCAGAAGAAGAAAGAGCACATTCATTTATGTGAAATAGACTTTAAATTGAACACAAATCAGCAACTATTAAGCCAATATAGAAAATCTTATTAGAATCCATCAACTAATGAATTATATTGGTTCCTATATACAGACCATAAAGACTATAGTGGTTATTTATCAGTGCTTGTATGCGAGTAATTGTGATTATTTCCTCCTCTCTGCCACCTTCATGAAGGCAGACAGTGGTGCAGCACAAGGCATTCCTGCTCTAGGCTAAGGTGCAATTTTATGTCAGGCAGGACCTGTAGAAGTGTATCCATCACCCACAGCTGTAACGTCCTGATATATCTGGGGTGATGGGTGGGCAGAGGTAACATCGTACGGTGAGGGTGAACTTTTGGTTTTAGAACTCGGACTGAACTTCTAGCTGAACTTGAATGTGTTCGCTCCTCCCTACCCTTGCTCATCATAGCAGCATTCAAGATGCCAGTCTTGAATAGAGTGGGAATACATTTGTGGCAAACTCTTTAGTCCGTTCAGGAAGATTAGTTTCAGGATCAGTGGTGGTGGATCCTCTGGACCACCGTGGACGATGACTTAAGCCGACACCTGGGACCGGAGTCTAAGTGACACGCAGTTTTCATGTTCGCTCCTCCCTACCCTTGTTCATCATAGCAACATTCAAGATGCCAGTCTCTGCCAGGATGCCAGGATCTAGTGCCCAAAATAACTTCTATAGACTTGAATAGAGAGTGGGCATACATGTGTGGCAAACTCTTTAGTCCGCTCAGAAGTTTAGTGTCAGGATCAGTGGTGGTGGATCCTCTGGACCACCGTGGATGATGACTTAAGCCGACACCTTGGACCGGAGTCTAAGTGGCACCCGGTTTTCACCAGAGCCTGCCACAAAGCGGGTTGGACTTTCTGCGGCGTGGCACCACCCGGTTGTCCCACAGGTGCGACTTTGTCTGTGGTGGAGGCCAAGGCGAGGTACAGAATTGTCAGGCAGAAGCGTGGTCAGGCACAGACAGGAGGTCAAGACAGGCAGCACAGGATCAGAGTCGGGGATGTAGTGGAAGATAAGGTTTTTCAGCACAGAAGCGAGGTCATGAACGGAATCGAGGTCACACCGTGAATTCAGAATAATCGCACAGAGCATCAGGAACAAGCTTTCTCTAAGGCTTTTAAAGGTAAGTTCCCGGCTGGGGCACACAGAGGTACACTGGTGCGCTTGCGACCCACAATATAGGTCGCAGGGGTTCCCCCTGACAATTAGAAGGTCAACCGTTTCCTTTCTTGTGAAAGGTGTATGCTCAAGAGGTGGGATCCCCATCTATCATGTATTTATGACATTTTCTGTTGATGTCTCATTAAGATTAAACATATGAATACCTCATTAACTCATTATCCAGACATGATGTAGTCAGTAGAGTTACTGAATAAAGGGGACATATCTATGTGTTTAAGGGGATGTGGAGAACTTTGTAAGTAAAGATGCAGTTGAATTATTATTTTTTTTAGGATAAGTATTTACTAGAACAGACATGTCTGGAGGAGTGACAAGTAATTTGAAAAAACATTGGAATGATGTACAGTAAATACTAAAATGCTCAGGCATTATGTGAATCGCTATATAGAGAAGAAATAGAAGTAATGGCAAGGAGAGGCTCCTAAGGAAACAGTAAATAAAGACCACAATGAAGTTTTTATTGTCTTTCTCAAACAGTCGGCTGCGGGTGCTACAGTATAATCCTACAGTAGATTTTCTACAGACTCAACCAATAAAGTCTCATCTAAGAAGTTGACAATAGCTAGAAGTATATAGACTTTCTTGTGAGATCAATAACTAATTTTACTAGAGGACTATTCCTTCGTATACTGTTTCCTGCGTTGTCACTAGTTTTGGTATACTTCAATGTGTTTGAGTAGATAAAATACCGTTACTTTAACATAAAAAAATCTACCACCAGGAATAAGGATTGTAAACCAAGTACACTGACATTCTGGTGTGTGCCCCCTGTGGAGGATCCACTCTAACTTTAGCTTCTTATGCCCTCGTTTTTTTAAAGACGTTAAAAAAATCATGCAAATGAGCCCAAGGGGCTCTGGGCTCTTTTAACACCCATGGAGCTCAGAGCCCCTTGGGCTCATTTGCATAATTTTTAAAGCATTTTTTTTCTTAAAAACAAGGACATAAGATTCGAAAAGAAGAGCAGATCCTACCAGAGGGGGCACACACCAGTATGTCAGTGTGCTTGGTTTACAATCCTTCATCCTGGTGGTAGATGTCCTTTATAGATTGGTAGATGGTAGATGTAAGTAATAAGAAAAATTAACAGGTTAAGGTCTCAAGCACGTGACCATCATAGGAGCCGTGAACTGGCCGCAAAATTTGTGGCCAGATCACAGCCCCATAGAGGTCTATGGCAACCGGTCACGGTGCGGTGAGACGGGCAACCATGTGAAATATGGAAACACAAGATTCCAGTCTTCGGATAAGTGGTGGTCCTTGTTTTTAATCCTGCAACTCCCTTGATGGACTTCTTCAGCTTCATAGTGTAGACTGTTCAATATCCCAATAGACAACATGTTAAATATCCTAACGAGAAATGTTTCTCTGAACGTTCTGTCATCATGTCTGTTCTTCTTATCCTCTATTTATAGCTCACGGATTCTTCAGTTTACACATAAAAATGTCTTCTATCATAATCCAGGACTTTCCTAAACGCTTTAACAGTGCACAAAATTAATGATTCATGAACAGGGATCTACAGGATTTTAACATTCAGCTTATAAACATATGCTTTATTATACTACAGTACTATAAAAGGACTTGTGTGTAGATTTCAAGTAAAAATGTTATATGTGGCCCCTAATGTTTATACTGCAGAGCATCTCGACCTATGGAAGCCCGGAGTATGATTGATAGCTCTGTTCTCCATCTGTGGGTTCTTTTATGCAGCAGTCATGTAAAGAGATCACTAAAAAAAGACGGTGGTACTGTAAAATATAATTCTTTACCACTGATATACATCTATAAATACACAAGAGTATGAGTGCAAAAATAACATAATAAACTAGATAGTAAAAAATAACATACTGCTGATATATGGACCATGTATATAAACTATTATCCAAATCAAAAATATTACTTTTATACATATTTATTAGAGTTGAGCGATCATCCAAGATTTGAGTCATAGAACCTTTGGTTTGGGTCCCAATTGGAACGGTCCAAACCTTATATTGCCCCCTCTAGTCCTCTAAAGCAGACATTTTATTTTTTATAAAAAAACCTGTGTTTTGTTAATTTTTTAGAAATTTATTTTAGCTGTTTCTCACCCATCTCCATCCCTAAACTCTGGGATGAAGACAGTGTTAGTTTGCCATCTTCTTGAAAGAATCGTTCAAAGCAAATCCGTAAAGATTGGTAGGAAAATCTAAAAAAACTGCAATGCTGTAGTGTTGTACTATATGTAGTAAAAATACAAGGTAAAAACTAATTTAAAAATACCTCTTTCAAATCCCTTTCTTTCCGTGGAACTGCCATGAAAATAAACAAATAAAGCCATAAACATGTTAGGTATCGTTGTTGTAAAAAGTGATCAAAAGGTTGTACAGTCCCCAAAATGGTAGTAATTAAAATATCATCTCACACTGCAAAAAATGACGCCTTACTCAACTCTGTACCGTATGAAAAATTATTAGCCTCAGAATGTGACGAAATGAAGACTTTCAAGACTTTTGAAGACTTTACCCTTACCATGGTGTGTAACATTGTGACATTATAACAATGCAAGGGGTTCTCTTGATGATAAAACACTTATATGCTGCAATTCTCCGCCCCCCTATGGCAGTTGGGCAGGGAGGGGATGGTGCCAGGCTGTACAGTGAGTCTGAGTGGGGCGTTCTGGCCCCGCATCTGGGCTCTACCTATAGCCTGTGCCCGTTCAGGTGCAGGCTAGGGAGCACTTCTATGCAGCCTCCCGATAGATTTGGCATGTACCGGGCGGCACCATCATACAACGGATCTTTTAGTGCTAGTGTATGATAATTGTGTCCCAATATTTTCATAGTTCCTCTCTTGCATATAAATGTTGGTCTAGACATATGCAGTATGTCTTAAAACTTCACATACAAACGACAAAACAAACCAAATAAATACAATCTGTCTAAACATACAAAAGGCAAAAGGAAGCAAATAAATACAATCTGTTGCTTTTGCAATCTGTGAACGACCTGTTTCTCTGCAGGTATTCTATAGTCTGGAGTTTACACCACATTTAATATCAAAGCTTGTAGAGAAGACACAACAAAACTTCCCGAACAAGAAGACCAATAACGCTGCCGCTTACCAGGGTCAAAGGTAAATCGTGTGAAAAGGCTGCCTTATAAACAACAGTGGAAGGAAGATGATTTCATTATTTTTGTATGACCTTGACATTCACCTTTGGTCTCCTTAAAAACCCAAACTTTATATATTAAACAGCATTATTATATTTGTATCACAAACTCACTTCCCATCAGTCTCAGAACATAATAGAAATAAGACTAAACAGCTCAATAGACTTTTTTTTAGTTATCTACATTTTGGATCCTCATCTCCTTTGGTGTTGTTTAAGAGGCTCATTTACTCTGTTTACCTACCCTACGCTATCCCTTTAGAGACCCTATGCTGTGACCTTAGAGGCCCTGTGATGTGACTTTCAGGGGCAAAGAGCTGGTATCAGCAAGGGAGGACTAAGAAATAATTGGGGGACATTTATCATGAGTGTCTGAGGTAAAACTATTCTAGTTGCCCATGGGAACCAATGAGAGCTCAGCTTAATTTTTTAAAAAGCTGTGAGGAAATAAAAACTGAGCTGTGATTGGTTCCCCTGGGCAACTACAACAGTTCTGCTCTCAGACACTTCTGATAAAACGCCCCAATATGCATATGTAGATCTGAGAAGATGGAGACCTTCCTAAGTAAATGATCAAAGAGCAAAGAGCAATGTCCAAAAGATATTGGGGGCGATTTAACACTATCACTTGGGTTACAATGTGACACCCCAAGATCACAGGAAGCAGGGTCGGCACCAGCACCAGGCATACCTGGGCAAGTGCCGGGTCCCAGAGCTGCTGGGGGGCCCACATGGACAAATCTCAGTCCCTAGAAGCCTGGCAGTGCCTGATAAGGGATGATGGGGGGCTTTATTTTATTAAACTATGAGGGGGCTATATATAAAATAACCATTACAGGGCTGTTTGAGAATGACAAGATCAGGAATATTTTAGTTTCTGAATTTCTAATGCCATCACATGAGTTCACTGCAAAGGGGCCCACTGAGGTTCTGTTGCCCATTGGCTTACTGAAACCTGGAGCAGACACTGACAGTAAGGCTACATTTACACAGACGTGAGCCCGCTCGGCCGTAGCAAGGCAGGCACACCCCGGCACGCTGGAGCAGAGGAGGAGGGGTGAGCCGTCCTCTCTCCATAGAGATGCACGGTGTACGGCAGTGCACACGGGGAAAGATAGGATGTGTCCTATTTTTTTCCTGTGCATGAAGCAGTGTGCTATCTATGGGGGGCGTATGTATGGCCGCAAGCTTGGGGCCGTACATACGTCCCCCATGCATCCACGTAAATGAACCTTGAGCCTGTTTAGAGGTATGGAAGGTATAGTCATACTAGTAGATCACAGGCTAATGGCGATCTATTTACTATTTATTATGTATATTTAGTTGTTTACTTGACCTTTGGTGGATTTTTTCTGTGTATGTTGTCTTTTTAAATGAATTTGTTTTAGCTGTTATTTTATGTTTTCAACATTTTGGTTTTGGTTTCCTCTTTTTAGTGGTGTTATTTGATTTTGGGAGCAATCTGTTTGATCTGGTGGGTGTACATTGTGTTTGTGCCCCCTATTACTTGTATCCGTGTTAAAAAAAAAAAAGAGGTAGCAGTGCAGCTCCATATTCTCAATAGTAGCTAGTTACTGAAACTGCATTTCCAAATCGGACTTCTTGTGTTTTTTGTATTTCACAGGTTACTATGATCATAGATCCCCAGCGATCTGATATGAATGACTTATCCTGTGGATATGCGATCAAAATCACAAACCTGGAAAACCCTCAAATCTACAGTAGTTTTCATTTTGGTGCAGAGAGTTCATAAAATTAATTTTTTCCATTCTGTAATTTGCATACTAAATGGTTGGTTGGTTTTCCTTCCCCACATTTGCCTTTTGATAACCAATATAAAATAAGATAGACATACTTATTCCATCAGCACAGTTCACATTTCTTAAGTAGAAATCCAAATAGTCATCGCTACTTGGCCATATTACTGCGAGCTATAGGATTAGCAAAGATATATAAAATACTTCATTTTCTAACCCAGTCATGTAGCCCCAGTAACATGAGTGCATCAGATGATGGAAAGAAGTTATTTAAAGTTAATTAAATATGCTAAGAGCATCTTCAAGAGAAGTTCAGTCTAAAACAATGCACTCAGTGAATGCCCTACAAATTACAGAATATTAATGTTATTATTATGGTAATAAGCAACTTAAACCGACCATGAAATAAGCAGCTGATAAGTGATGGATTCTCGGTGAAATGCAAAGCAAATTAAAATAAATAATTAAACAAAAGATTGTGGTCTTCAAATGGGAAACAAAGTGGAATACGCAAGAAATTGAAGACTTTTATTCAGGTACTAAAAATTACATTCCAAAGCAAGTAACTCCCAAATTTATATCTAGATTCTAAATACCGGCTATACAGATATATTCAGACTCCTAATGCTTTTGCCACCCTCAAACTGGAATCATTTCCTCCATGTTTTCTATAGTAATAATCTATGTCAGGAATTCTCCATTTTTATGGACCATACAGTCTGCCATCTGGAAGACTGCGGGCCCCCGCCATCCTATGACTGTGGGCCCAGTCGCGGTCACACCCCCTGTAACTGTGAACATTACATCAAAAACTAGCTTCTTGTATTCTTGTAGTTTGAATGTTTCTTTATAAATATTTCATCCACGGATATGTCATAAATATATGATAGCTGCATAGGTTAGTGCACTAATGATTTCCCTTCTTGCGTGCAGAGATTGTGCTCCATTCAGTATGAGCGCCAAAATAGTCAACTCCTACTCACCTGCTTATTATCATTGGATGGAGAGTGCCGAAACATACAAGCTCTGTATTCAACCCAGAGGTGGGAAGGGGGTTGACGGAGACCATTCTCGAGAAGTAAGACCCACATCAATCGTGTATTTATACCCTGTAGAAATAACCCTTATAAGGAATTTTCCCACCATTGACATCAGTGTCTAATTGCAGGGCTCCAACTACTAGAACCACCAGTGTTCAGGTGAATTGGACTTGGAAGTCCACCTAATCCTCTATATGAATCAAATTCTGGTGGTTAACTTCAAGGAAAGTTCCTGGACAACTATGTCTTGTAACCCTAGTTAATGGCAGAAGGGATATAACAATAACTGATCATTAAGGTTCCTAATATATTAATACAATGGGGTACATTTACTAACACACCGCATTTCCGTTGGGTTTCCCAACTATTTGCGCCTCATTTAACAGGGGTTTTTGGCACACGCGATCGGATTTTGGTGCAATTGCGCTACTTTCATGTAACACAAACCGGGGGGCGTGGCCGTTGGACAACCCGACTGATTCAGACTGAGCGCAGGATTTATAATTCAAATTGTGTTGCAAGACATGCATTCACATACACCGGGAAGAAGAAGAACCTCAGCGGGGAAGCGACACATGCAGGATATCGGGCGCACAATCTTAGTGAATGGCGCCGGACTTCATCCTCGTCGGACAATGCACCTCGGGGATCGCGCAGGGACCGAGTAAGTTAATGTGCCCCATTGTATCAGGATTGCTGTAAAGAATAGAGGATCACATGCATGACTTTATATTGACCTATTTTTGTCAATATCCTCCTGCAATCTATTCAGCCCCGGAGTGTGATCATATGGTGTTTGGCCATTCAACAGCCAAAGAAAAGATTGTGGAGTATTATTCAGCATATTTTGCTCTATTCAAATGTGATGCAGTCTTTACTTCAAATGTTACAATGGAGACTTGAATTTCGGAAAAGCTGTCACACAAAATATTTTCCAAAGCAGGCAGTGTATGCTCACAGTCCCACAGACGGCATTTGTAGGAAATAGCTAGTGCATGGTGCATTCATCATTCATTGGAATATTGAGAGCAGTAATAGAGTCATAAGACATAGACTCTGGAACAACAGAATTTGCATTGTATGGTCGCATAGTTCTGTATATAGCAGTCATGTTATTTCCTGTTACTGTATCATTTGTGTTCCTTTATACAACTATTGTACCTTTATCACTTATGTCTGTCTTTATAAGACACTGGCAGAATCAAGCTATATGCACATAAAGAGAGGTTGGTAGTTCCTGTAGAAGAGGTAGGAATCCCAGTACCTCCCCATGTATCAGACCTATCTTTTTTTTTCCTATTTATGTTCAGTTTTGGGCTACAGATTCTTGGATCTTCTGGAGAAACTCAGTTCTACACAAAACATGTGCATGTCAATGTTTAAATGGACCTCCACTGATTACGTCGTCCTATTTGATGGAGCAGCAGGTCGTGCATGTGTCCTGACGCTCATTTCAGTATGACAGTGCCCTGCCACACTTATAGACACTGCAGGGAACTGGAATAACTATAAGACTTTTTATGACACTTTTGGCAAATGTCTCAAGTCATGGCTTTGCACGGTGTTGCACTAGCAGTAGTTCTATGTTTACACCAGATTAATGAAGAGGTGTATGTAATCCTGTAAAACTTTTTAACAGTGAAAAGTCTCAAAAACTCTCAATGTGACTACTTTGAGACTTGTTTACGCAATTAAAGCCCAGGAAAACCAATGATAAGTAACCTCTTAGTGTTAAAGGGGTTGGCTACAAAGTCATTTCCAAATAGGGTTTTGTTCTGCACCATGTGGCTGCTTTTAATAAGGTGCCTATTATTGTGTCAGAACCTGAACACATTAGAGGATCAAGTGGCCTAGTTCATCCCTCACCACTTGCATTTTCCTCCCAGGCAGGAGGGGGCGCAAAGGCTTGTCTTTTCTGGATCCCCTCCTGAGTTAACGTCTCCTGGACATCCACTATAAAGAATAAGTGTACTGATAAATCACAAATCGATAGAAGGATACATATCAATGTTATAGACTGATAATAATTTCAATAATTAACTAGAAAAAAAAGACAATTCTCAAAAAGTTAAGACGAGTCGCCCCAGTCTCCTCTCTCAGTTTGCATGCGTCATGCCGCTCAACCGCTTGCTAGGCAGTGAGGAGAAGGCAGTATGCCTAGCAACCTAATGACCGACACAAGAGTGGGGTTGGGTTGACCACATTACACCCTGATATAAGATCTTGCCTTTTAATACTTTATTATGGTCTCCTTTTCCTAAAAATTATGTTTTAAAATATGCTAATTAGCTGAAAGTTCTCCATGGGGAGTGTTATTGCTATTGCTTATCTTTTTTTTGTAGGAATAGGAGAATGTACAAGTTATTACAAGGCCCGATCCTGCACCATGGTGCAGAGTGGGTGCAGTCAGTTTGGCTGCTTTATAAGCTGTGAACTAGAGGTAGATTTCCCTTTTAAATGAACATTAGCATCACCATTTACAAACTAATAGTAAATTAATCCAAATCTTTTCATGGGTTCCTCAGCTTGTCCTAATTGAAAGAGGTCCTTGTACTTTACTCACTGAAGTATGACGCTCATTACTACTGTATTGATTTTCCAATTTTCTAATACGCATTAAGGCTGAAAGGTAATTAGTAGAGATGAGCGAGCACTAAAATGCTCGGGTGCTCGTTACTCGAGCCGAACATTTCCAGATGCTCGAGTGCTCGTTTCGAGTAACGAGCCCCATTGAAGTCCATGGGAGACCCGAGCATTTTTCAAAGTGACCATGGTTCAGGAATAAAATGTGTTATTTAATTGAAAATAATGTCTTCTGATAATTTGCAACATCTGCGATCTATTCTTCACTGTTCCGCGCGGTTATATATCTCCCGACAAGTTAGCAGATAGAATGCAGGACGAATAGAATAAAACAGTGAACCACAGTGAACAACTGAACACAGGATCATTAAAAAACACAGTGCAGAACACAGCGCAGAATAGATTCACAGATGTTCGGCACATCTGCTTACTTGTCGGGAGATACGCGCGGAACGGCGCGAACAAATAGCATGTGAAGAACAAATATATGTGTGTGAAGAACAATTGCAGATGTTTAAATACATCTGCATGTGTTCTTCACACAATATTATTGTTCTTCACATGCTATTTTGTTCGCGCCGTTCCGCGCGTATCTCCCTACAAGTAAGCAGATGGCCAACATCTGTAATCTATCTGCACTGTGTTCTGCACTGTGGTTTTTATCTTAAATGATCCGTGTTCACTGTTTTTTATTCTATTCTTCATTGTTCTTCACTTGTTTTTTTTTAATTCATGCTCGATCTCGAGCAGGGGAAAACTCGTCCGAGCAACGAGCCGTCTCGAGTACCTTAATGCTCGACCGAGGCATCAAGTCTCGGACGAGCATGTTCGCCATCATCTCTAGTAATTAGCTGTATGATAAGAAAATCAAGGTGTAGGTTATAGGGGTGAAGGGAGCAGTCACAATCTAGTTGCGGTGCCCGCATGAAGCTCTGGCCCTTCATATTATCAAGAGAGAACCCTTCCACCACAATAATGGGTGCTGAGCATAAACATATGCACTGTTCCAACCATCATGAAATACAATATTCTTAAAGAAATCTGCCATAAAATCAGGGACAACTTCTCATGACCAGGCACTGTGACTGCGGTAATCTTCTTATATTTGTTATCCATGATCCTTCCTTCTAAATCTGTTTTAAAATATTTTAATAACCGAAGGGCTCCAGGGCAACGTTAATAGAGCCCTTCCAGGCTGTACACTGTGCAGGAGCACATTCCACCTCCCACTCGTAGTGTTTGAGGGTAAGACTTCTTCTGCACAGTGTACAACCTGTGGAGCTCCGCATGGAGGGGCTGTGGTAATGCCCCCTAGAGCCCTTATGTCTCATTTATATATTTTGAAATCTTGCTTTTAAAAAGGAAGAAGGCCAAGATATAGATATAAAAGATACCATAGTCACAGGTAGAGATGAGCGAGCACAATGCTCGGGTTCTCGTTATTCGAGACGAACTTTTCCCGATGCTCGAGTGCTCGTCTCGAATAACGAGCCCCATTGAAGTCAATGGGGAGTCCGGAGCATTTTTCAAGGGCCCAAGGATCTGCACAGGGAAGCTGGCCAAGCACCAGGGAACCTCAAAAAGGATGAAACACCACGGAAATGGGACAGGGAAACAGCAGCGCAGCATGCATGGATGCCTCTGAGGCTGCTTATCGCACCATTATGCCAAAAGTATGGGCAACAGCATGGCCTTGACAGAGTGACCGAATAGAGCTAGATAGCATCTAAAACATCCAATAATTGACCCCGACACTATAGGGACGGCACTGGCATAGGCAGCGCAGCAGCTATAGAGGTGACATGGCACATACCCAAATGGACTCGCTTCAAACCAATGTGGTGGCAGAGAGGAACCAAGGAGGGAGCAAGAAGCGCTCAAATAATTCGTAAAATGATAAAAGTTTGCCAGTATTTTTGTGGAACACAGCCAGGGGTGGCGACAAAGTTACCAAGTTTTTGATGGAAGCCATGAAAACAACCCAAACTTCTGCCTGACACAGCTCGTTTGATAAGGGGACCATGTATGGAGGCAGTGAACTAGTAGTAGATTATAAAGGTGCTGCAGTTTAAAACTATGTAGTTGGATCTTGGGATGAGCTGGCGCTCCGCTGGCCAGGCGAGCTTTCGCCATCCAAGCCCCTGTCTCTAGGCTACTCCCCAAACAGCACTTCTAAGAACCTTTGTATAAGATCAAGGTGTAGCGTTCTTATAAGTTTGGGTTCTGGCGGGTGAGGGGAATGTAAACAGATGACGCAGAAGCGCTGAAATAATATCGGTAAATGATAAAAGTTTGCCATTATATTTTGTGGATTACACAGCAGGTTGGCGACAAAGATACAAGTTTGATGAGGAGAGCCATGAAAACCAACCCAAATTTCTGCCTGACACAGCTCGTGTTGAAAGGGGAACCATGTATGGAGGCAGTGAACTTAGTAGTAGATTAAAGGTGCTGCAGGTTAAAACTATGTTAGTTGGATCTTGGGATGGAGCTGCGCTCCGCTGCAGGCGAGCTTCGCCAATCCAAGCCCCTGTCTCTAGGCTACTCCCCAACCAGCACTTCTAAGAACCTTTTGTATAAGATCAAGTGTAGTAGCGTTCTCTTAAGTTTGGTTTGGCGGTGAGGGAATGTAAACAGATCGCGCAGAAGCCGCTGAAATATATTGGTAAATGATAAAAGTTTGCCAGTATATTTTGTGGATTACACAGCAGGGTGGCGACAAAGTTAACATGGAAGCCATGAAACAATCCAAATTCTGCTGACACAGCTCGTTTGATAAGGGGACCATGTATGAGGCAGCTATATGGACTACTTTGGAGGCAGCTATGGCGATGACGTGTGGAGGTAACAATGGAGACAACGTGTGAAGGCAGCTAAAGACTACGTGTGGAGCTGCTATGGAGACAATTTAATTTGATAGTGCCTGTATGATTGTGGGCAGTCCAAAAAGTTTTCCAAACCAGAGGAGCAGGTAGCTGGTCCTCAGAAAAATTACATAGATTGAGTGCCTGTATGTGGCAGTCCAAAAAAGTTTTCAAACCAGAGGAGCAGGTAGCTGGTCCCAAAAAGATTAATAAATTGATGGTGCCTGTATGTGGCAGTCCAAAAATTTTTCAAACCAGAGGAGTCAGGTCTGGTCCTCCAGAAAAATTACATAGATTGAGTAGCCTGTATGTGGCAGTCCAAAAAAGTTTTCAAAGCAGAGGAGCAGGTAGCGGTCCTCCAAAAGATTAAATAAATTGAGTGCTGTATGTGGCAGTCCAAAAAGTTTTCAACCAAGGAGCAGGTACTGGTCCTCCAGAAAAATTACATAGATTGAGTGCCTGTTATGTGCACTCCCAAAAATTGTTTAAACAACAGAGACAGGGTAGTTGCCTCTCCAGAAAATAAATACATAGAGGTACTATAGCCAGAGCCAGTTGGCCCTGGCAAAAAAATAGCCAGTTTCCTCTGCTTTAGTGTACAAAAGGAGGAGAAGAGGACATGAGGAGGAGATGCATACATTATTCAGGTTACATCTTCTTTCACCTGGTGGAAGAATGGAAATGCGGAGAAATCCAGTCTTATCATCTTGATACATCAGCCTGTCCAGGCTGTCGCTGTCGCACAGGCGTGTAGATTATCGGTGGATGATGCCCACCAGTGCAATGAAAACCCCGCCTCGGCCCAACACGTCGGCAGGGCAGGCAGAACCTCCAAGGCGTACAGCGCCTTTCTTGCCACATGTCCACGCTTTGAAACCCAGTAGTTTGTAGAGCTGATCATTAGGATGATGTGTGTCAGCTACGTACTCCCTCACCATCTTTCTGTAAAGATCAGCACCTACTCGGCCGAGACGGGGACGGTGCAGAGCGTCTTGCTGGGTGACATAACACTGGCAAAGGCCTTGGTAAGCTACCCTGCCAGAGCTGGACAAGCTGCCTGGTCGCCTACTCCCCGACTCTCCACTCTCCCCCCGCACTGTCTCGAGCAAGTTACGCCCCTCTGCCGCTATCGCTGTCAGAAGGGAATACTGTTTCAGCTTGTGCACCAGCGCTGCTGGTATTCATTGCATTCCACACCCTTTCCTCATCCAGGGATGAGAGTGGAAAGATTGCTTGTACCATGTGGTCCAGGAGTGGAATACCCAGTAATCGGTGCTGCTGAATACGATTCTTGAACCGAGGATTCCGGAAGGCAGCTTGCATGAAATCTGCCATTGCGCCAGAGTCCCAACGCACTAGAATTCACTTCAGTGCCCCTCCTTGGCCTGACGTCCATTTCCTCCTCCTCCAACTCCTCCAACTCCTCGTCGGCCCATACACTCTGAACAGTGAAGTACTGAACAATGGTCCCCTCTTCTGTCTCGCCAACATCTCTCCTCCTCTTCCTCCTTAGCGCGCGAGAAACAGACCTAAGGGTGCTTTGGCTATCAACAAGGTAATCTTCTTCCCCCGTCTCTTGTGACGGCGTCCAAAGCTTCCGACTTCATGCTGACCAGAAGTTTTTTCACCAGGCCAAGCAGCGGATGGTGAGGCTGATGTATGGCGGCACACCCACTGACCATCCTGTGTTGACTCCTCAAAGTTACTAGCACCTGACCGTTCAGACATCCACTCCACTCCTCATTGTAGACTTGAGGAAGCTGACTGACCTACTACCAGTTCTGGTGGAAGTTGACATCTGGCATTCTACAATCGCTCTGCGCTGCTGGTAAACTCTGGATAACATGGTTAGTGTTGAATTCCACCTCGTGGGCACGTCGCACAACAGTCGGTGAGCGGGCAGTTGGAGGCGGCGCTGCGCTGTCCTGAGAGTGGCAGCATCTGTGCTGGACTTCCTGAAATGCGCACAGATGCGGTGCACCTTCGTGAGCAAATCAGACAGATTGGGGTATGTCTTGAGGAAACGCTGAACTATGAGATTTAACACATGGGCCAGGCATGGCACATGTGTCAGTCTGCCGAGTTGCAGAGCTGCCACCAGGTTACGGCCGTTGTCACACACAACCATGCCTGGCTTCAGGTTCAGCGGTGCCAGCCACAGATCAGCCTGCGCCGTGATGCCCTGTAATAACTCTTGGGCGGTGTGCCTTTTATCGCCTAGGCTCAGCAGTTTGAGCACCGCCTGCTGTCGCTTAGCGATGGCACTGCTGCTGTGCCTAGAGCTACCGACTGATGGCGCCATGCCCACGGATGGTAATTCAGAGGAGGAGGTGGAGGAGGGGTGGGAGGAGGAGGAGGCATAGTAGGCCTTTGAGACCTGGACCGAGGTAGGCCCCGCAATCCTCGGCGTCGGCAGTATATGACCAGCCCCAGGGTCAGACTCGGTCCCAGCCTCCACCAAGTTAACCCAATGTGCTGTCAGCGATATATAGTGGCCCTGCCCGGCAGCACTCGTCCACGTGTCCGTGGTCAGGTGGACCTTGTCAGAAACGGCGTTGGTCAGGGCACGGAGGATGTTCTCTGACACGTGCTTGTGCAGGGCTGGGACGGCACATCGGGAAAAGTAGTGGCGGCTGGGGACCAAATACCGAGGGGCGGCCGCCGCCATGAGGTTTCGAAAGGCCTCGGTCTCTACCAGCCTATAGGGCAGCATCTCCAGGCTAAGCAACTTGGAGATGTGGACGTTGAGGGCTTGGGCGTGTGGGTGGGTTGTGCTATACCACCTTTTGCGCTCCAGCGTCTGGGGTATGGAGAGCTGAACGCTGGTGGATGCTGTGGAGGATCGTGGAGGCGAAGATGGGGTTTTCGCACGGGAGGTGTTTGGGCCGGGGTCCTGGGCAGGGGGCTGACTAGCAGATGACACAGGGGAAGGAGCAGTGGTGTGCCCGGCCGGAGGTGAACGGGCTTGGTGCCATTGAGTGGGGTGTTTAGCATTCAGATGCCTGCGCATACTGGTGGTAGTTAAGCTAGTAGTGGTGGAACCCCTGCTGATCCTGGTTTGGCAAAGGTTGCACACCACAGTCCGTCGGTCATCCGGTGTTTCTTTAAAGAACCTCCAGACTTCTGAAAATCTAGCCCTCGCCACAGGAGCTTGACTACGGGCAACATTTGGCGCTGATGCACCAGCTCTGGCCCTGCCTCTCCGTCTGGCCCCACCACTGCCTCTTCCAACCTGTTCTGCTATAGGACTCGCCTCCGTCTCAGAAGCACTGTGTTCACCCGGCCTATCAACCCAGCTTGGGTCTGTCACCTCATCATCCTCCGATCCCTCAGTCTGCTCCCCCCTCGGACTTCCTGCCCTGACAACAACTTCACCACTGTCTGACAACCGTGTCTCCTCATCGTCCGACACCTCTTTACACACTTCTTCCACTACGTGAATAATGTCATCATCACCCACAGACTGCGACTGGTGGAAAACCTGGGCATCGGAAAACAGCTCAGCAGCAGCAGGACAAGTGGTTTGTGACTGTGGGAAGGGTCCAGAAAACAGTTCCTCAGAGTATGCCGGTTCAAATGCCAAATTTTGGTGGGAGGGGGCAGACTGGGGGGAAGGAGGCTGAGGTGGAGGAGCTTTAGGGGTGCCGATTTCGGTGACATGGGTGGACTGCGTGGAAGACTGACTGGTGGACAAATGGCTAGAAGCATTGTCCGCAATCCACGACATCACCTCTTCGCACTGTTCTGGCCTCAACAGTGCTCTACCACGAGTCCCAGTAACTTGAGACATGATGAACCTAGGGAGTGTACCTTTGCGGCGTTCCCCTGCTGCCCCATCAGCAGGTGGTGTCTCACCCCGCCCAGGACCACGGCCTCTGACCCCTGCAGTAGTTGAACGCCCACGTCCACGCCCTCGTCCTCTACCCCTAGCCCTCGGGTTAAACATTTTCCAAATTAAAGTGTAAACTTGAAAAAAAAAAAAATTTGTGTTTATTTTTTTTTATTTTTTTTAACAAAACGATGCTATCCTATTGCTATGGCTAGTTTCTAACCTACACTGACAGCACACAACTGGATTTTGTGCTTTGCACGATGAGTTTGAGCTATAAAATGAATTAAAGGTAAAAAAAAAAAAAAATCAGCAGACTGCCTAATTCTGCTCAAACCCCTAATAAATTGTCCCACTTCGGTGTTTGAGGTGGATATGCGTGTCACTAAGAGCTAAACACAACGGTCGCAGGTCTCCCAGCAAATTCCTCACAGTATGGTACTAGCTGCACTACTAGTGCCAGCAAGCCCAGCCACAAGCAAACAAAAAAAAGGAAAATATAACGCTATTGTAGGCCTAAGTAAGCCGTTGGGGTTCTCCTATGGCTATTTTGTAGCCTACAATGAGAGCACACTGCTTTGCAAGATGAGTTTGAGCTATAAAATGAAATACAGCTAAAAAAAAAAAAAAATCAGCAGACTCTGCCTAATTCTACTCAAACCCCTAATAAATTGTCCCACTTCGGTGTTTGAGGTGGATATGCGTGTCACTAAGAGATAAACACAACGGTCGCAAGTCCCCCTGCAAATTCCTCACAATATGGTACTAGCTGCACTACTAATGCCAGCAAGCCCAGCCACAAGCAAACAAAAAAAAGGAAAATATAACGCTATTGTAGGCCTAAGTAAGCCGTTGGGGTTCTCCTATGGCTATTTTGTAGCCTACAATGAGAGCACACTGCTTTGCAAGATGAGTTTGAGCTATAAAATGAAATACAGCTAAAAAAAAAATAAATCAGCAGACTCTGCCTAATTCTACTCAAACCCCTAATAAATTGTCCCACTTCGGTGTTTGAGGTGGATATGTGTGTCACTAAGAGCTAAACACAACGGTAGCAAGTCCCCCTGCAAATTCCTCACAATATGGTACTAGCTGCACTACTAGTGCCAGCAAGCCCAGCCACAAGCAAATAAAAAAAAAAAAAGTATAACGTTATTGTAGCCCTAAGAAGGGCTGTTGGGTTCTTGTTGAATCACTCCTGCCTAACACTATTCTAATAGAACACCCTAACGCTTTCCTTGACCAGCAGCAGCTCTCTCCCTAGCGGCATCCAGACACAGAATGATCCGAGCAGCGCAGGCAGCGGCTAGTCTATCCCAGGGTCACCTGATCTGGCCAGCCAACCACTGCTATCGACGTGTAAGGGTACCACGTCATGCTGGGTGGAGTGCAGAGTCTCTTGGCTTGTGATTGGCTCTGTTTCTGGCCGCCAAAAAGCAAAACGGCGGGAGCTGCCATTTTCTCGAGCGGGCGAAGTATTCGTCCGAGCATCAAGCTCGGACGAGTATGTTCGCTCATCTCTAGTCACAGTGTTTGTGTCTATGAGTGTCTCTGGTTTATCATGATGGTGGATTTCCTTTAAACTGCTCATTTTTTGGAACACTTAAAAACTACCCAACATGTGGCCTGGGGTCAATCATGTGTATGGGAGCTGAATCCTACTTTGGTAACAGACTTTGTAAAGGGTAAAAGACTCAATTAAAATATTGAAACAGAATACTCTTGGTGACACTTGGCAAGTGGGGATTTACTTTTACATTGAGGCTTAGTAGCTTTAAACTGTGCTCCATTTAGAAAACTCCCTAAAAATAAGGTTTTGTAATAGTATAATTAGAATACAATGGGATTTATTTATCAGGGCTGCTACGCCAGAAAACTGGCCTGGAAGCCCTGAAAATAATAGCGATTTTCTAGCACTTCTATGGGGGCGTGAAGAGGCGTGACCGGCGGCAGAGTGGAAGAGACGACTAAGAAGGGATGTGATTTATTTATATAAACATATGAATGGTCCATATAAAAAAATATGGTGGAAAGTTGTTCCAGGTTAAATCAAATCAAAAGACAAGGGGGCAATAACTCCATCTGGAGCAAAAAAAGTTTAATCAGCAGAGGCGACAGGGCTTCTTTACTATGAGAACTGTAAATCTGTGGAACAGCCTACCTCAGGCGCTGGTCACAGCAGGGACAGCAGAGAGCTTCAAGAAGGGTCGAGATTCCTTTTAAAATAAAATCTAATTAACATTGATGGTTATGTTATATAGAATTGTTTCCCCTAAATCCCTTCCTGATCCAATCCCTACCCTTCCTTGGTTGAACTTGATGGACAAGTGTCTTTTTTCAATTGTATAAACTATGTAACTTTTAATAGTGAAAGTTGGAATGGTGTGGACTATTTCTAAGCCAGGTAGGACCTTAAGTAGAAATAAATGTTGTGTAGCCAGACACCTGATGCATCAAAAGGGTGGAGCCTCTTGATGTGTTGGGCTGCGCAGAAAGGGCTGCGAAAATTATTTGGGAATAACACCAAGAAGATATAACACCCCTAGGCATAGGATAAACCCAACAAATCCCTTTGTAGTGGCTAAAGTGAGGCACTGCAGCTTAGCTTTAATTCAAATAAATAGGAGCTGATCTGCAGTGACCCCGTCTGACCACTACACAAGAGATGGAGCTGCTTATTCTTTCATCTTTGTATATCAGATGCTTTGAGATGTGATTGTATGTATGAGGACATCAGTGATCTATAGTGCGCCACTAGGGAAAGTAATCATAAATTTATATCTCCCACACAATTGTGCAACCTCCTGTAGCAATGTCGGAAATTAATATTTTAGATAAGACAATTGCTTGCCTCTCCATCAAATCATGAAGTTGAAGGATTAATGGGGGCCATATGCCACACTGGGTAAGCCAGTCATATTACATTTTATATCTCTTCCTAAATCTGTAGCAGTGGGAGGATTCGGCATTATTCTGCCAAGAGAATGTCTTTGTGTGTTAAATAAATTGCAGCACAATATTGCACGCTGCGAAAATGACTGCATGGCTTTCACTAGATTAATCATTTTACTTTTGCCTTGTTTATGCCAATGGATTAGAAAAGCAAGATGTCGGGTCTATCCGTTGATCTAGCGCCGGGAGTCTATTGCCTTTGTGATATCTGGCCATGGCGCAGCATCACTGTGTACATTTCTATTATGGGATAAGATGGGATATACAGTATATTGATGACGACCTACTGTTGGGAGGCCCTAACAGGTCTTACGCTGGATCTTTGGCCACTTTGTATATGGGCACCACCTGGAGAAGAAGTTGTAAGTGTCATAGTTACCAACAGTGATACAAGGAGCAACTCGGATACAAATTCTAATATGTAGCCTCTAGTCTTGGCTCTATAACCGCTCATTTATAGCCCCGTCCAGGGGACGAGTGCCTAGTCTTAGCTCACATGGAATTGTAAGGTGAAATATAACATATATTTTTTCTGTAAAAGCTATTTTTAAAATAAAACCTGTTTGGCAGTGTATGTACTGTGTTCTGTGGGAACAGGTGAGAGCCAAAATTGGGTCTCGTGGTGACACGTTCCCTTTAATGAAGGCACACAGCTCTTAGTAAGGCTTCACGCACACTTCACGCACACAAGGCCTGGTGCTTGCGGCCCATTTGACATCTACAGTGCCGCTGAGCCAGCCAATGTCCACAGGAAGTGACTGGCCAAGCCACAAAGCTGTACATGAATAGGACCTTTCCTATCTTTTGCAGTATGAGTAGTTGGCACGTTCATGGTGCAGTGATACACAATACATGTACACTCCTGTGAACGGTTCCAATAATAATCAATGGGGCCCTGATCTAGCTGCTCTTTGTTCGGCTACCTCATGGACAAAGCACACAGTGGCATGAGGCCTAACATCACACAGGTGAACATAGGGTGTTAATTCAACAGGATGAAGTCTATAATTAACTGGGCTAGTATCTATTTCCTACCTATGTTGTAGCATAAATATTTTACTATACTGTTTGTTGCTGGTGGTATCATGGTGTAGCCCCGCACCACTCCAGCCTATCACAGAATTTTGATTGTGACCTTGACCAACCCAATCCTGCAGCCTTGGCTTGTGAAAGTAAAGTATACATCACACATTCATGTCCATATCAATGATGGCAGCCGGTATAGGTCATGTGATTACAATACTATAGACACATGACATTATTTGCAACGCCCCTTTCCCCAGTGACGTAATTATTATGTGATGATCAAGTTCTGATTTAAATGTTACTCTGTGCAATCCATGACTAAGGACGTAGTTATGTCCGAAATGCGTTGGGTGTGAACAATGTATATTTTTAAACAGATGAAATAAACACAGTTTTTATAGAATTTGATGCCTGGACTGAATAACTAGCTGGATAGTTGAAAATAATTATGACAACTCAGGTGAAGAGAGGATCTGCTGCTGCAGCTAGGCGTCCCTCAAACTTGAGCTGGAGTCTACTTTTTTCATTACTACATCACATATACAATACCTGACTTTACGCCTTGGTATTTGAGCCTTTCCATGCAACATGGCTGCCCTCCCAACTATATCTTTACACATGGGGGAAGTGAGCACAGCAGTTTGAGACAACTGCATATAGAGCAGGCAGAGTGGAAATTTGAAGGCCTGAAGCAATGTTCTTCATGTACAATAACATTAAGGTACTGATTTATGAAAAGTTTGCTGGAAGTCTGGGAATGCTTTATAAAGAGGAAAATAAATGTGAAAAAACTGAATAGTACTACTGTTGATGATCCGTAGTGGACAAAACAGAGGTAGTCCCATTTTGAGAGGACATCTGATCCCCATCTCCATGGCCATTGTTAGTGGAGAGTTTATGTGACCCACCTCCAACAACAGAGAACCAGCATCTAATAGGGATTCATGGCATTGCCGATGGATGAACACGACCATCCAGGATTGGTCAATCACTTTGACTATAGCAGTTGATATTCTAGACCAACTGCTGGATATGATGGATAAAGAACTGAGTTTGTAGTTTTGCCATCTATGGGACCTGCTAAAACTGCTGAAATAAAAGAATAGAATTCTTGAGTAATAGAACCCAACAAATATAGGGTATAATTTTAAAAATATAGGAATGCAAGATAACGTTTCGCTGCCGCACATGACAGCACTTCTCTAACATTCAATCTAGTTTTCAATAGACAAAATGCATCAAGCTTGACGTTTTACATGCGGTGGTTATGTCTAGCAGATTGAACTGAGCATCACCATGAAAGCCTAAATCAGGACCTTGTCAGCGGAGCATCTACCATTGTAGCATCACCATCAGCCTTTTCTACTGAGATTAGTACAAGATGACATATTGGTCTAAACACAGAAATACAGTTGACATTTCCCTTCTCAGAAAATAAACATGCACTTTCTATGCGCCGGATGATTGTATTTCTGTGTTTGCTGTTATAGAGAATATGCAGCGTGAACTTCTCGCATACAGCCTAAGACATGAACAAATACTATTGGTGTAGTGACCTTCTGTAGACCCCTGTTGCAGAATACTGATGCCAGATCATAGTTTTTTTTGTCTCATTTGTCATTTTATGAAAAGACCTAAGAGCAATGATGACAACTTGCATGTTTAGAAGGTTGTAATTGCGCAGATCAATGTAGATCTCCACCACCGGAGTTTTACCTGCCTACGCTTTCCATGTAGAGCTTTAAAAGGTTCTCCTTGCCACGACCTCTAGAAAATAGCACATTAATCTCTTGTAGGCCAAAATGGTGTGAAAATTACCATCAACGTGTGGATTTAAGCTGCTTCAAACTTTTTGGGAAAATCACCTTTGAAGTTTTGATGCAATTTTTCTTTAAATTAATGGAGAACATTTCCATTCTATGGGGCACATGTATCATAGTTTTCGGCTGCCAGTTTTTCAAGTTTCCTGAAGTAGGCCTACTTAATCATTGCAATGTATACGTTTTTTTGTGATGAGTTGCCTGTTTAGTCTCACTTTTGCAACTTTTGTGGTGTGAGACTTTTTAGTCCCAAATATTAGCTCCCAAAAGTAAGTCTGGGGGGCACATGTATCATAGTTTTTCGTCTACTACTTTTTCAATTTTCCTGAAGTTGGCCTACTTAATGATTGCAATGTATGTTAATTTTTTTCCCTTTGTGATACATGTGATGAGTTGCCTGTTTAGTCTCACTTTTGCGACTTTTTGTGGTGTGAGACTTTTTAGTCCCAAACAGTAGTTTACCAAAAGTAAGTCTGGGTCTAGCATGCTCTGTTTTGGGACTTATTAGGTGCAAGAATGAGACAATTCCAAGCCCAAAAGTCTCACAAGTTGAATAAACATCTGGGCTACAAAGATAAATATGGCACACTGCACTAAATCCTACAGGCAGCTAACTTTGGAACGCTGCTTCAATCTGCACCTAAAAAGTCTCTAACTGCTAAAAATCTCACATAAATTTGCACAAAAACAAGAGAAACAAAGCAATAGGAGTGATACATGTGCCCCTGTGCTCTGTTTGGGGATTTATTAGGTACAAGAAAGGGACAATTTCAGAACCCAAAAGTCTCACAAGTTGAAAAAACATCAGTGCTACCAAGATAAATACAGGGCACTTCATTAAATCCTTGAGGCAGCTAACTTTGGTACGCTGCTTGATTCTGCACCTAAGTCTCAAAATGCGAAAAGTCTCACAAAAAGTTGCACAAGCAAAAGAAAGCAATAGGAGTTATAAATGCTCCCCCTACGATTGGTCTGGGTGATCGGTGTAAAGATGGGTTGTAAGAAGTTACAACCTCTATAGGACCACCATGTATAACAACGACAATGACAATGAGGTTGACCATCCATGAAGCAACTTAATGTACGCCCTTCAGCTTTAATGGTTTAGAGGCAGCCAAGTAGGGGGCAGGGACCTGCGAAATGATTCAGATCTTTGATGCTAGAAAGAATAACTTTATTTTCTTCCAATAGCGTGACAACTTTTTACAAATTATTGACAGTCAACTGTCCGGTACTCTAAAAGGTCCACTAGAGTTGGGTTGCATGTAGACTTGGTATTGACTTTTGCTAGTTGTGCTACAGGATTCTAGAAGACTATGCTATGTAACATGTCATCAATAAATCTTCAAAATGAAACGTACAATTTTACATAAGAGGGTGAAGTTGTGGATGATACCTCTTCTAGATGACTGCCCTTGCTGTAAACTAAAATACTCAACTTTACCGAAGTTACTTTCAACTGTGTTGTTTAAAAATTATTTAGTTTTACTTTTCTTGACACAAAAGTTTCATCCTCCTCCATTATAGGGCAAAATAAATATAGATTCATTGTTGAGCGTCTGTGAGAAGTCTTTTTATGGCTGATGACTAATTTCCTGACCTTGAGATATACACGTTCTGGATATCTGCATAACAAATTGTTACATGGATTTAATCTGTCAACATAGTGAATGGTAAATTTGAGATTTTCTTTAATGATTATTTTTCTTTTCTTCTTCCCTTAGTAGGGTTGAAGGAACCTGAACCACACTGTCTGGGATAAGGTGTAGAAGGTCCAACCTACTATCATTGTTTGTAGATAAATATATGAGGTGAATGTCAACTCATCATATTCCTCCATATGGGTAAAAATATGGCCAATCTGAAAAATTTCTGCATCAACAATTCCATTTACATAAAGCTAATGGATATAACTTTAAATGAGACACATCCAGGCTCTTAACACTTTATCCTATGTAAGAGCCTTGTTGAACAAAGAGCGGGGAGTATATACACTTTATATTACTTTCTGTTCTTAAGTTGCCCCATTAAGCTAATTTAAAGCTAATCCCTTTAATTGCTCTCAAGACCCTTGCCAAAATATATTTTATAGTGTGGCTGGCCCAAAATCCTCCCTGAGGTTTCCAATAAAGAAACCGCCAGAGCAGGAGCCAAGCAGATTGTAGGAGGTCAAATGGATCCCAACAAATCCTCATGGACATCATTAATATCTTAGGGGGAGATTTATCACCAAGTTTCTGAGTTAAAACTGGTCTAGTTGCCCAATAAAAGCAATCAGAGCTCAGCTTTAATTTCATAAACAACTGTGGGGAAAATGAAAGCTGAGCTCTGATTGGATGCCATGGGCAACTACACCAGTTCTACTCTAAGAAACTTATGATAAATCTCCCCCATAGAGTCTATTAGGCCTCCTTGGATTTGAGTGTTTTTTGGCAACAAGAAAAGTCAAACGTAGTGAATATAGAAGGACACATTGGGGGTCATTTACTAAGGGCCTGAATCGCGTTTTTATGTTAGGTTACCCGAATTTTAACGTTTTGCTCCGATTTTCCCTGAATTGCCGTGGGATTTTGGAAAAATCGTTGGATTCGGAGAAACCGCCGTATTTTAAAAAAAAATGTGTTGCTTGACACACTCTTACCTGCACCCGGCCTGGCTTGGTGAACTTCAGTGATCTCCGACGGAATTCAGCGCAGCAGCGACACCTGGTGGAAATCGGGGGAACTACCTAAGTGAATCGCCGGAAGACCTGAATCCTCCACAAAGAACGTGCCGCTCGATCGCGAATGGACCGGGTAAGTAAATCTGCCCCACTTACTAAAGGCCTTGCACCAGTTTTCTGTCGGACTTCGCACGCTTTTTTTAGGTGCACACTGCTTGCACAGGTGTGCCATATTTGTGCCATATTTGTGGTGTGGCTGCACTAGTCATTATGCGACACAAATTTCTGCACTGAACTTGTTGTTTTGCCGCTCATTTATCATGCAAAGTCTGACAGAAATGTGTGGCACCCAAAGTTTGTGCACTCTGTCGGGGGCCAGATTCCTGAAGAATGGGCACCAGAAATCCTCAATCTGGCGCCCTCTGCACACTACACAGGTAACTGCACATATTACAGACTGCACTGTCCTTGGTAAATGTGGGTCAGTGTTGAGTTATTCTTTAAATATTTAAATATATGTTAGTAATATATGTAAAACACCCCCCCCCCCACCCTGGTATATATGTTAGTAATATATGTACAAAGCCCCCCCCCCCTCCCCCCCTCCCCGGAATATATGTTAGTAAAATATGTACAATGCCTCCACCCTGGAATATATGTTAGTAAAATATGTACAATGCCTCCACCCCACCCTGGTATATATGTTATATATGTACAATATATATGTTATATATGTTATTGTGTATATATGTTATATATGTAAAATGCCTCCCCCACCCCAACTTAATTCCCACATGTCACAAGTTGTCTTTCAAGACCAAAACATATCAAAGCAGAAAGAAGACCAGTATAACCCAGGCTTTTAAGATAACTGATACAGAAAAGGCAGAAAATAAAAGAAAATCCAGCTTCCCAGAGGAAAAGAGTAATACAGATTGTCACTACAATGATTCATTCCTGGGCACTGGCCGCAGTGAGGTCATTGGTTCTCAGGTCCTTTTTATGTTCTTGTGATTAGACTACAAATTGTATTCTTTAAAGCTGAGGGGGGTGTATGGATGGATGTGTAAGAGTTTCTTGCGATGATATAGTACCACCATGGGAGGACATCTCCAAAGTCTATTGTGTGGCTGAATGCCATTTACTTAAAATGAGGCTTGCTTGGGTTGATAAGAGTAATTAATTAAGTAAATTGTTGATAGAGGCACTTACTAGTAATGTCACTGTGATAGAGGCTAGTGCCTGCAACTGCTGCTGTAGCAGATCTGTAGTTGTTGATGCTGTACACAAACAGAGGCTGGCAGTGATGAGGGACACAATGCTGAACCAGAGGACTAGAGAGAATCTATTACTTTTTTAATACTGGGACCTATATTAAAATAAAAAATTTAGATCCTGGACAACCCATCTGATGGATTGGTAAGGATTGGAAACAGAGAATGGAGATGTACTTCTGTCTCTGTTCTGTATGTCCTCAATCACATGGCCCTGTTATCAACATCAAAAAGCTGGATAACCCCTTTAAGTATATAGCGATTTCATCAATTTTATCCTAGGCCGTAGTTTATCCTGATATAAATCAGATAAACGCAATCTAGTAATCCTACCATACAAACGTCAGGACAAGACAACCATCCATCTAGCACCACCTTAATCGGCCTTCTCAGTGTCCCATCTATCAGCCTAAATGTTGCCAAACATTGGACCAAACCTATAACAACCTTTGTGAACCGCGTGACATTTTCTGCACACAAGGTCTTCATCAAGTTCTCAACAATTTACAGCATTGCCATGGTAGATGATCAATATTTAATTTCTCTCTACCGCCTGACGATATCTACTTGTTAATTTGAGATACAATTCTCTCGTTACGCCTCTAATCCGTGTCTTAAGTTATTTATTATAAGCCGGTGAATTGTGTCTCATAATAATATATATTGTATATAAACCTATAACATTTTTTCCAAAAATTTCATTTACCCTATAAGGCAATGTGAGCTGTTACATGATTCACCTGTGATTTTATAATCAAGATGAAATATCTTTAAAGTCAAGTTTCAATTAAAAACTATTATGTCATCTTAGTTAAAGGCATTTTTTTTTACATGTTTTCTGATTAAAGTAACACACCTTATCAAAAATGTGTTGCACTTTATTTGGGAAATCTGTGATTTTAGTATACCAGACACTACTGTTAAGTCATTTTCGTTCAAATCAAGGCCCAAGGATACAATTTAACAATCCACACTTGACTTGGGCTAAATGGGAGTAATAAACAGGCATCACCTATGATGTCCGAATGGGTGCTAATATATCATTTTAGCACCCATTGTTATATGATCCTTGAAAAAAGAGGCATCATAAACAGCCTGTAATAGCAAGACAATGTTTTAAAGGGACAAGGCAATGTATCTTTAGCGGTTATTTAAAAAGTTATTAGATAAATGTTGGTGACATACACTGTAATAAAGAATTAAAATGCTACTGGCCCTTTAAAAAGCCCATTGATTTTCTCCACACGCAGAAGATGGCTGCTGATCACATGTCCACATCACATGTCCTCCACCTGCCTGGGCAGATCATTTGATCATCACTATGTTTGGCTGTAGCCGGTTGATTGCCAAGGTTTAACAAGGGTTTTTAATGGTTTGAGCTGTGCCTTTTTTGTGCTGAACCACTCGGTTTATACTGGAGCCCATAAAAGTAAAGTACTCCTAACCCCCGGCGTCCCCTTCTCCCTGAAGCAACTCTTTGGGTTCTTCTGGTTCCAGGCAGCGCCAGCAGATGGACGTCTATCCAATCTGCTGACACAGAAACCATGACACGGCAGGGTCGCCTCTTGCTGACGTCATAGTTTCTGTGCCAGCAGATCACATAGATGTGCATCTGCTGGCCAGGAACCCTAAGAGGTGCTCTAGGGAGAAGAGGACACTGGGTGCCTCTGTCAGTGTCGGAGGGTGAGTACCAACTTAATTTTTTTATGGAGCACACTGCTGCACATTACACTTATGGGGGCACTCTGTTGGACATATTATTAATGAGGGCAACCTGCTGGACATTATATTAATTGGATGAGCTGCTGTTGACATTTCAATCATGAGGGGAGACTGCTGGACAGTTTTTTAGAGAGCTGCACCTGCATTTGCCATCCTAGGCTTATTCTCGAGTCAATACGTTTTCCCAGATTGTTGTGGTAAAAGTAGGTACGTCGGCTTATACTCGAGTATATACGGTAGATCAATTTTTTTCCAATTATATTTTCCATTACATTTCGAGGATATGTATATGAGACTTTCCTTTGTAGAACAAATGTATCTGCTGACCTTCTAATTGACTTTAGTGATACCTTTTTTTCTAGGCACATACCTTGCAGTATTTCAGGTTGAACCTTACAATGCTTGGCATCTGTGGGTCCCATATTAAATAAGTTTTTCAATATGTGAAATCCCACGAGGCTTCCTACCAGAATGATCATCAATATAACGACTTTTATAAGGAGAATAGAGCAGAATGGAGCCTATACCATGTCTCTCCATTCATTCCTGCTTTTCATTCCTCCGGATTCTGACTCCACAAATGTTCACTTCCTGTTAAGAGGTGAGAGGTTTGTAAGCATATTTATAGCCATTGTCAAAATATGAGTGCATTGATTTTTAGTGCCAGGACACCTTGAGCTTTTATATTAGAGCTATGACTCTAATAATGGTAATTTTCTTATTTTCTTAGGGCTATGAAATAATGACATTCATATAATTGATGTAGAAATAATTACATACATTGATTGAAATTGTGTATTTATAAACAAGATACTATGTGATCTAAGCTGAACCGCATTAAGCCAAATCCAGACAATCTTGGGATTTGTTAATCTAAAGCTTGTATTGATGCATGCAGAATCATTACTGCTCACAAAATACTTACAACTTATTCCAGATAAATGATGAAATAAACACACATTTAATTTGTTATTGTATCCCTGGTGCATTAGGGGGATGCCAAATTTCCCATGAAAAGAGAGCACAATACACATTTGTTTTTCAAGTGTAAAATGGCTTGCAGATAAATTGTGTTTGGAGCTACTCATTAGACCGGTTACTGTGTAACCCTTTGATGTATGGTAGGATGCTCAATGTTCTATTCTAAACACTGGATATATCGCCGGTGATCCAAAAAAAAGGGAACTTATCCGGCCTGAAATGAGTTATAATTAGAGATATATATAGAGAATATATTTCAAAAGTCTACATAGGGCCATAGCAGTAGAAACTGTGATTTCTAATCTTATAATGTCAACTTTAACATAGAATTTATGATAATAGTGTTCATGGTAACGAGTCCATTAGACTCGCCCATTGGACCACCCATTGATAAGTGGTTAGTTACCCCTTGACAATTTCAATGATTATTAATGGCTCTTAGTGGTTTGCCTTATTTATCTACCCATCAGCCCTCTTGAAGAAGGTATAAACCTACTATTCCCCGATATATAGTTCTTCCCTGTTGCCTCATGTGGTACTACCGACCATACTGCTTTAGGCCTCTTTTCTTTATATATGACCATAAATATGGGACATATTGCAACCGTATGGAAACATATTGCACCCAATGGCACCATATCCGTATAAATTATGGTGGACTGGCAAATGATGGATGGTTGACTACTGGCTGGCTGACAGAATGCACCTCCCATGGGTTCCGGATACTGCCCATATTTACAGCAGCATATGGTGCACATCCGTACGCAGCACATATTTACCCCAGATTTTATACATTCCCATTGACTTTTATGGGCCTATAGAACGGAAATATGGTGGAAAATAGGACATGTCTATATTTTTATACATCCCGCTCACCTTACGGTACGGTACAATGGACAATACGGCTATCTACATGGATGGCTGTATTGTCCATCGGAATGCATGGGGCCATAAATACGACCATTTTAATACGTTCTCTACATGTTCGTGTGCATGGGGCCTTAATCTTACTATGGTTATGGAACCACACCACTGGGAATGACTATAGATCACATTTAGACTTCACATTCCTGTGCTGTAATAATGCTGCCTCTTGATACCTCCTGCTTCTGACATTGACCTATTCCTAGACCCTATCCCTGGTTCTGAATCTTAGTTCCGGATCACTATTATTGTTTAAAGGACACCTATCACCAGATCAAGGATTGTAAATCAAGCACACCGACGTATGGGTCTGTGCCCCCTCTGGCAGGACCTGCTCTTCTTTTAGCTTCTTATGCCCTTGTTTTTAAGAAAACAAAAAGGCTTTTAAAATTATGCAAATGAGCCCGAGGGGCTCCAGGCTCCATAAGAGTTAATGGGGCTTGGAGCCCCTTGGGCTCATTTGCATAATTTTAAGCTCCTTTTTCTTAAAAACAATGGCGTAGTAAGCTAAAAGAAGAGCAGATCCTACCAGAGGGGGCACACTTAGATTTTGCTAAAAGCTGATTTTGCTAAAAACCACATGGTCATTGATGCAAAGGGAATAGGTCACATTCATTCCGCTTCAGCCTCATACTGTACATGGCAAAGTGATTCATATTGGTAGGTTGCATTACAAATTGCCATTTAGTAAAATGGAGTTATGCTTGGAAGGGTATTAATATTTAATTTTGCTACTTATAGTCACTTTATTCTTTCTAAGGTTATAGGATACGTGATAAATAGACAAGACCGCTCCAAATACAACTTATAGTATATTCACGCTGATGGAAGCACCAACTGTAAATCCGTCCTGCTCCCTTTATTCTTAAGTGATAGCCTGAAAGTATAGCAAGATATAAAAACAAATCCAGTCCCCAAATGTTAACCTTTTAAATGATACATGATAAATGATACATGACTCCAATAATGCACAATTTTTTTTTTTCTGGTGAACCTGGAATTGCCATGAACAGATCCCCAGTTTACTCCACAAATGTAATTTCATCAAAAGCACTTGAATACTATCTTTTTCAATCTCTTGACATTCTGTAATGTATATTGACGGTCTGTATATGATCTACCTCAGTTTCCTTTATAAAAAAAATGAAAAAATGTGTAGAGCACCAATCTTAGTATTCCCTTATACCTTTATATGTATTGCATAGAGCGTTTTGTTATTCAAAACAAGACATACGTAGTACATTAATCATAAAGCATATAAAAAATATATAAAACGTGAATCACTTGGCCATGTGTTATTCCATGCACAATGTTGTAAGAAGTAGTTCTTACAGAAGGGTATATTTAGGCATCATAAAGCCTTAATGTTGCCTTATGATGCTTTATGTTGCCTTATGTTGCTTTATGTTGCCTTCATATATCCTTCTATAAGAACTACTTCTTACAACAGCAGGCATTGAAAAACACATGGCAATGTGATGCATGTTTTATATATTTGTAATATATATATATATATATATATATATAAAACATATAAACATTTTAGATATGTTTTATGATTTATGTACTACATACATCTTCTATGAATAATAAATGTCATATATTTATTAATTGAAGCCCTCTCTGCATTACATATAAAGGTATAAGGGAATACTAAGATTGGTGCTTTAGATATTTTTCAATTTTTTTGTAAATTCTATAGTCTTTATTACCTAAGATGGCCAATGAGCGCAATCCTGGAACCTATTGGGGCTTACTTACTAAGGGTCCCACGGCCGCATTTTCGTTGGGTTTCCCAACATTTTGCGGATCGATTGTGCTGGGGATTTTGTCACACGTGATCAGGGATCACACGCTGGGGATTGTGTCGCAATTGCACTGGCTTTCACGTGACACAAATCGTGGGGCGGGCCGTCGGACGATCTGACGGATTCGGACAGCGCGCAGGATTTAACCTGTCAAATTGTGTCGCAAGACATGCACTCACATGCACCGGGAAGCAACACATGCAGGATCTCGGGCGCCCAATCTTAGTGAATCGCGCCTGACTTCATCCTCGTTGGACAGTCCGGAATCGGGGATCGTGACAGGACCGGGTGAGTAAATGTGCCCCAATGTGTTTCAATATTATTGAGTGGCCCCATCATTGTTTTGTTTTCATAGTTTCCTATATGACTGAAATAATTTGCAGCTTTAATTAATGGAATATTTCAGCTGCTGGACAGCTCCCCCTGCCCGATCCCGATTGCTAGATTTTTGCAAATTTCTTCAGTTTTTCCTACTGCATTCCTTACAGTCTACTCGTTGACCCCCCTCCCCACCCCAATCCTCTCATATTGACGTCCCATCTCAATACATAATCTTGTTATTTTTCAGTAAGCCTGTTCCTGACCCTTTAATACTTACTGTACTGTGAAATTATGGAGAATTAGTTACTTCTAAGTTCATAGTTCTCACATTATTGATAATATTTCTTGCTGATCAATTCCTTATTGCAAGTTAGAATGAACATCTTTTCCCTGGTGACTAAACTAATCTTAGAAATGAGCTAAAGGGAAGACAATGTATTAACACAGTAGAGTACATTGCATAGTTTCCTGGCTACTGCAGCCATGGTTGAACTGACTCGGCAGAGTATCTTAGGAACCTCTGATGAGCTCCTTTTATCTCTATGGTCCTTTTGCTTCTTTGTACTGTAGTAGTCTTACAATAGTGAATGGAGCAGCATAGGCTTAAGTTGAGTCTACCAACTCCCAAATCACCTCACAAACAAAACCAACCCATGACCCACTTTATTGTAACGCAACTTATCGTCTCAAAGCACAATTAGGCATGGTCACACCCTTACTGCACCAAGAAGATCTTTTGCATAAAGATAAATGCTTAAAGAGAATAGAGATGAGCGAACATGCTCGTCCGAGCTTGATGCTCGGTCGA